>CAMXCT020006649.1:204019-375791 GCA_947184155.2 Cladocopium goreaui | reverse complement strand
GGCGCGCCTTAAGCCCAGCAAAAACACAGGCCCTGAAGGGGACGGACCGAGCCTCCGGGCAACGGCTCCAAACCTAGCTCTCTTCCAGCCGTCAAGGCTCACAAACGGCGCCTCCGCCACGCCCAAACAGCAGGGCCCTGAAGGACGGACCGAGCCTCCGGGCAACCGCTCCCACTGCCTAACGTTGCTTTCTGAACCTGCAAGAAAACTAGCTCTCTTCCAGCCGTCAAGGCTCACAAACGGCGCCCTCGCCACAGCAAAACAGCAGGGCCCTGAAGGACGGACCGAGCCTCCGGGCAACGGCTCCCAACCTAGCTCTCTTCCAGCCGTCAAGGCTCACAAACGGCGCCTCCGCCACAGCAAAACAGCAGGGCCCTGAAGGACGGACCGAGCCTCCGGGCAACGGCTCCCAGTGCCTAACATTGCTTTCTGAACCTACAAGAAAACTAGCTCTCTTCCAGCCGTCAAGGCTCACAAACGGCGCCCTCGCCACAGCAAAACAGCAGGGCCCTGAAGGACGGACCGAGCCTCCGGGCAACGGCTCCCAAACTAGCTCTCTTCCAGCCATCAAGGCTCACAAACGGCGCCCTCGCCACAGCAAAACAGCAGGGCCCTGAAGGACGGACGGAGCCTCCGGGCAACGGCTCCCACTGCCTAACGTTGCTTTCTGAACCTGCAAGAAAACTATAGCATTATAGCTCTCTTCCAGCCGTCAAGGCTCACAAACGACGCCCTCGCCACAGCAAAACAGCAGGGCCCTGAAGGACGGACCGAGCCTCCGGGCAACGGCTCCCACTGCCTAACGTTGCTTTCTGAACCTGCAAGAAAACTAGCTTTCTTCCAGCTGTCAAGGCTCACAAACGGCGCCCTCGCCACAGCAAAACAGCAGGGCCCTGAAGGACGGACCGAGCCTCCGGGCAACGGCTCCCAAAACTAGCTCTCTTCCAGCCGTCAAGTCACAAACGGCGCCCTCGCCACAGCAAAAACAGCAGGGGCCCTGAAGGCCGGACCGAGCCTCCGGGGCAACGGCTCCCACTGCCGAACGTTGGCGTTTGAACCATACAGAAAACCTAGCTTCTTCTTCAGCAGTCCAAAGACTTCACAAACGGCGCCCTCGCCACAGCAAAACAGCAGGGCCCTGAAGGACGGACCGAGCCTCCGGGCAACGGCTCCAAACTAGCTCTCTTCCAGCCGTTCAAGGATCACAAAACAGCGCCCTGCCACACAAAACAGCAGGGCCCTGAAGGACGGACCGAGCCTCCGGGCAACGGCTCCCACTGCCTAACGTTGCTTTCTGACCCTACAAGAAAACTAGCTCTCTTCCAGCCGTCAAGGCTCACAAACGGCGCCCTCGCCACAGCAAAACAGCAGGGCCCTGAAGGACGGACCGAGCCTCCGGGCAACGGCTCCCAAACTAGCTCTCTTCCAGCCGTCAAGGTTCACAAACGGTGCCCTCGCCACAGCAAAACAGCAGGGCCCTGAAGGACGGACCGAGCCTCCGGGCAACGGCCCCCAGTGCCTAACGTTGCTTTCTGAACCTACAAGAAAACAAGCTCTCTTCCACCCGTCAAAGGTAACAAACGGCCCTCGCACAGCAAAAACAGCAGGGCATGAAGACGCGACCGAGCTCAGGGAAAAAAACGGCTCCCAAACTAGAATCCATCCCCTCTTCCAGCCGTCAAGGCTCACAAACGGCGCCCTCGCCACAGCAAAACAGCAGGGCCCTGAAGGACGGACCGAGCCTCCGGGCAACGGCTCCCAGTGCCTAACGTTGCTTTCTGAACCTACAAGAAAACTATAGCTATAGCTCTCTTCCAGCCGTCAAGGCTCACAAACGGCGCCCTCGCCACAGCAAAACAGCAGGGCCCTGAAGGACGGACCGAGCCTCCGGGCAACGGCTCCCACTGCCTAACGTTGCTTTCTGAACCTACAAGAAAACTAGCTCTCTTCCAGCCGTCAAGGGTCACAAACGGCGCCCTCGCCACAGCCAAACAGCAGGGCCCTGAAGGACGGACCGAGCCTCCGGGCAACGGCTCCCACTGCCTAACGTGCTTTCTGAACCTACAAGAAAACTAGCTCTCTTCCAGCCGTCAAGGCTCACAAACGGGGCCCTCGCCACAGCAAAACAGCAGGGCCTGAAGGACGGACCGAGCTCCAGGCAACGGCTCCCAACTAGCTCTCTTCCAGCCGTCAAGGCTCACAAACGGCGCCCTCGCCACAGCAAAACAGCAGGGCCCTGAAGGACGGACCGAGCCTCCGGGCAACGGCTCCCACTGCCTAACGTTGCTTTCTGAACCTACAAGAAAACTAGCTCTCTTCCAGCCGTCAAGGTTCACAAACGGCGCCCTCGCCACAGCAAAACAGCAGGGCCCTGAAGGACGGACCGAGCCTCCGGGCAACGGCTCCCAGTGCCTAACGTTGCTTTCTGAACCTACAAGAAAACTAGCTCTCTTCCAGCCGTCAAGGCTCACAAACGGCGCCCTCGCCACAGCAAAACAGCAGGGCCCTGAAGGACGGACCGAGCCTCCGGGCAACGGCTCCCACTGGCTTTCTGAACCTACAAGAAAACTAGCTCTCTTCCAGCCGTCAAGGCTCACAAACGGCGCCCTCGCCACAGCAAAACAGCAGGGCCCTGAAGGACGGACCGAGCCTCCGGGCAACGGCTCCCAAACTAGCTTCTCTTCCAGCCGTCAAGCTCAACAAAGGCGCCTCGCCACAGCAAAACAGCAGGGCCCTGAAGACGGACCGAGCCCCGGGCAACGGCTCCCAAACTAGCTCTCTTCCAGCCGTCAAGGTTCACAAACGGCGCCCTCGCCACAGCAAAACAGCAGGGCCCTGAAGGACGGACCGAGCCTCCGGCAACGGCCCCAGTCCTAACGCCGTCTGAACCTACAAGAAAACTAGCTCTCTTCCAGCCGTCAAGGCTCACAAACGGCGCCTCCGCCACGGCAAAACAGCAGGGCCCTGAAGGCGGACCGAGCCTCCGGGCAACGGCTCCCACTGCCTAACGTTGCTTTCTGAACCTGCAAGAAAACTAGCTTTCTTCCAGCTGTCAAGGCGCACAACGGCGCCCTCGCCACAGCAAAACAGCAGGGCCTGAAGGACGGAAGCCTCCGGGCAACGGCTCCCAAACGAGCTCTCTTCCAGCCGTCAAGGCTCACAAACGGCGCCCCCGCCACAGCAAAACAGCAGGGCCCTGAAGGACGGACCGAGCCTCCGGGCAACGGCTCCCACTGCCTAACGTTGCTTTCTGAACCTACAAGAAAACTAGCTCTCTTCCAGCCGTCAAGGCTCACAAACGGCGCCCTCGCCACAGCAAAACAGCAGGGCCCTGAAGGACGGACCGAGCCTCGGGCAACGGCTCCCAAACTAGCTCTCTTCCAGCCGTCAAGGCACACAAACGGCGCCTCCGCCACGCCCAAACAGCAGGGCCCTGAAGGACGGACCGAGCCTCCGGGCAACGGCTCCCACTGCCTAACGTTGCTTTCTGAACCTGCAAGAAAACTAGCTCTCTTCCAGCCGTCAAGGTTCAGAAACGGCGCCCTCGCCACAGCAAAACAGCAGGGCCCTGAAGGACGGACCGAGCCTCCGGGCAACGGCTCCCACTGCCTAACGTTGCTTTCTGAATCGACAAGAAAACTAGCTCTCTGACCTGTCTTCCAGCCGCTTGTTGCTTCCTGGCTTCTTGTTTCTTGCTTCTCTGACCTGTCTTCCAGCCGCTTGTTGCTTCCTGGCTTCTTGTTTCTTGCTTCTTGCCGCTTGTTGCCTGTAATTGCTTCTTGCTTCTTGCTTCTTCTTTCTTGTTTTCTTTCTTCTTGCCCTTGCTGTTTGTAATGACTTCTCTGACCTGTCTTCCAGCCGCTTGTTGCTTCCTGGCTTCTTGTTTCTTGCTTCTTGCCGCTTGTTGCCTGTAATTGCTTCTTGCTTCTTGCTTCTTCTTTCATGTTTTCTTGCTTCTTGCCCTTGCTGCTTGTAATGACTTCTTGGCCCTTGCTGCTGGTAATTCCTCCTCTGACGCGCTCCCCCTGCTGCAAGCGGGGTCGGCGGATATTCATATGATGTAGTATAAATAAAGATGCGGATTCATCTTGACATCCATATCCGGTTCGTAGAGCCTCTGAAATGTAGAATATATAATGAACATTTCCCTTGATATTCCCGAGTGTACAACTAAAGTCATAGAAACATGTCCAAATGGAATGCCACATCATCGAGGTATAATATGACCCCTATTCCGAACTATACAGATACAATAATATGCACACAAAAAACCAACCAAATCAAACCAACACGAGACCTACAACAAATATTCACCCCGCTTCGCGTGGGGTGGCCGCCCACACCGCAGGTTTATTTCGGTCCGTGAGAGGGGCTAAGGGTGGTTTTCCCTCGTGGGGGCTCCCCAAGCTAAGAATTTTCACTTTCCCCCCCCGTGGGGGCTCCCCAAGCTAGGGAATTTTCACTTTTCCCCCCCGTGGGGGCTCCCCAAGCTAGGGAATTTTCACTTTTCCCTCCCGTGGGGGCTCCCCAAGCTAGGGAATTCCCACTTTTCCCCCCGTGGGGGCTCCCCAAGCTAGGGAATTTTCACTTTTCCCCCCCGTGGGGGCTTCCCAAGCTGCGGAATTTCAAATAGCTAGACAACGACGCCTAGATAGTCCCCCAAATCCCGTGTTCTTTGAATGTGTTTCCATGTTTTTGCAATGGTTTCCTTCAAAGCACGGTACTTTACACTTTTGTCGCCATAAAACCGGTCGAAAACATCATGTTCGACAATGCTTCCAATTCCCTTATCTCCCCAACCGTTGAAAATACCGCTATTTACAGTGTTTTCTTCAATTTTTCCATGTGCCAATGCCGGTAGCCAACTCCAACATATATATATCTATATATATGATTTTTCCAAAACATTGTTTTTGACAGTGTTTTTCCAATGTTTCCAGTCAAACAGACGGTAATTTACACGTTTTTTGCCATAAAGGCAGTAAATCCTTCCAAAACATTGCTTTTGACAGTGTTTTTGTAATGTTTCCAGTCAAGCATACGGTAATTTACACGTTTTTTGCTATAACGTCAGTCCAAAACACTTGTTTTTGCAGTGTTTTCAATGCTCTGGCATCCAAAAACCCTGCAAAATCTTGCTATGTACAATGTTTTTTTCATTTTTGGCCGTTTTTCCATTGCCGGAAAGCTACCAAAATGACCCAAAATTCCATTTCAATACCCTCTTGCGCTCAGACACCCAAAAATCCTCGAAAAATGTCGAAAACACCACCGTATTCTGGTCTCGGTGCGAAACCGTTTTTGGCCCCCCCCCCAGCTAAAGCTGATATAGCGACTGCTATATTAACAAATGTCATTGAGCATTTAGTGTTGCTGTTGCCCCCCAATAAGCACGCCTTCACCGCCA
The DNA here is from genome assembly GCA_947184155.2 of Cladocopium goreaui. Taxonomy (NCBI): domain Eukaryota; class Dinophyceae; order Suessiales; family Symbiodiniaceae; genus Cladocopium; species Cladocopium goreaui. Next base: position 370,384 of record CAMXCT020006649.1, on the reverse strand, counting down.
AAGCGGTGTGGGCGGATTTAATTAGTATACGTGCTGCCGAAATAACCAAATTGTGGTTTGAAACTTGCATTTTTTTTCGTGGTTGAACCGTTCCCAAGCGTGGTTTGGATTCATGGTATTAAATCGTTGTGATGTACCCGTCTCTCGAAAAGTAGGCTCCCTAAAGCGGCAGGTGCGGAGACATCTGGTCAGATGAGAAATCAGAAACTGCACGCCGCTGTGGTGTGTGAAGCAGAGTTTCAAGTCAAAATGCTCAAAACACCTCGGTCTCAGAGCATTTTTGGAAGTTGAGATGTTGAAGAAGCACACGGCGTTGTAGCGCGAAGCACATGGCGACGTCAAAATGGCAGAAGCACAACATGTTCGGACCACTTTTGGACGTTCGTTTTGTGTGGTAGGCGCAATCGATTCTGCACCTCTGCAAAGATGCATTTTGCGTGGCGGGCGCCGTACAAGCGGCACATGCGTCAGACATGTCAGGAGGCCAGTGCGCTGATTTCCTGAGATGGGTTGCATTTTGGAGCATGAGATCCAGGTTTGCTAAGGTGATTTTGCGTGACAGGTGCGGCACTTTGTATGGCCCGGCCTCAAGTTTTCGTGGCAGGCGCAGTACTTTAAACAGATGGAGTAGAAAAATCGCAAAACGCATTGGTACGAGGCCATCAGCTCTGCACTCAAGTTTCCATTTGTGAAGGAAGCCTCGCAGAATTACTTCGTTTGATGTTGTCAACTTCGAAAATTGAGGAAGTCTCGCAGAATTGCTTCGTTTTTCATGCTGTCAGGCTCAAAAGTTGAGGAAGTCTCGCGCTGCTTCGTTTTTGATGTTGTCAAGTTCAAAAAATAAGGATGTCTCGCGGAATGGCTTCGTTTTTGATGCTGTCCAATTCAAACATTGAGGAAGGGTCGCAGAATTGCTTCATTTCAATTAGATACATAGGTCGCTACATGGATAGATAGAGAAAGAGACAGAGGTAGAGAAAGAGGTAGAGATAGAGATGGACAAGGAGCTCGAGATCGAGGGGGGGAGAGAGAGAGAGAGAGAGAGAGAGAGAGAGAGAGAGAAAGAGAGAGAGAGCGAAATAGGTAGGTAGACAGACAGAAAGATAGATAGGTAGAAAGATAGAGGAAGAGAGAGAGAGAGAGAGAGCGATGGAGAGTTGGAGAGACAGAGAGATAGAGAAAGAAAGAGAGACACACACACACAGATTGGGAGAGATTGCCAGAGAGATACGTACATGGACAGAGAAACAGATAGACAGTGAGAGAGACAGATAGATAGATATAGATAGATAGAAAAATAAACAGACAGACAGCCAGCCAGCCAGCCAGCCAGACAGACAGACAGACAGACAGATAGATAGGCTGACAGGCGGTTAGATAGATAGATAGATTGACAGATAGATAGATAGATAGATAGATAGATAGCTAGACCGACAGATAGATAGATAGCTAGATAGATAGATAGATAGATAGATAGATGAGCGGGTTTAGACAAGACTAGATTAGGTCAAGATAAGCTTAGGCAGATCAGATTAGAGTAGATTAGATTAGATCGATTCGGTAGATTAGATAGACTAGATAGATTAGAACAATTAGCTTAGATTAGATTAGATTAGATTAGCTTAGATTGTACTGGATTGGATTAGAGTAGGTTAGATAGTTTAAATAAATTCAGATTACATCAGATTAGATTAGATAGATTTAGATTAGATTGGATCAGATTAGGTTAGATAGATTAGATAGAATAGATTAGATTTAGATTATTAGATTTAGATTAGACTAGATTAGATTTTGATTAGATTAGATGAGTGAGAGAGAGAGGGGGGGAGAGAGAGAGAGAGAGAGAGAGACAGAGAGAGAGAGAGAGAGAGAGAGAGAGAAGGGGAGGGAGAGGGAGAGGGAGAGAGAGAGAGAGAGAGAGAAGGGGAGGGAGAGGGAGAGGGAGAGGGAGAGAAGGGGAGGGAGAGGGAGAGAGAGAGGGAGAGGGAGAGGGAGAGGGAGAGGAGACCCAGAACCTCAACCACCTTTCTTTCCTCCAGTTGGTTCGCTCCGCCATCCACGCATCATGATATCTCACCTCTCCTATAGGTTTCTTATTTTTGAAACTTTTGCCACCGCCTTGCCCGGTACTACTGGTAAGCACACTGTTCGCAAGATTGTGGGGTTGCATAGGAAACATGGGACAGGATTTCACAAGTAAAAATGAAGATTGAACCAACAGGGTGTTGTTGCACGGCTTCACCATGGCCAGGTTCCGAAATTTGATGTCGACTGCAGCGGGCCAGAAGTTTCTGAACGAGAACCTTCACCGCACCTCAGTGCTTTCGTCCAGGACTCAGTTTTGCGTATGGGCACGTCATTTTTTTAAAAAAACTATCATTTCATGAATTGAAGACAGGTGGTTGCTTTGCTTTGAATGAACATTTGGATCAATTTGGTGGTTGCACGTAGTCCACGTGGTTGAACAAAGTTGCGCTTGTCGAGGTCGCATATTCCGGTGATGTCACCACGCCGCGTTTGGAACTCGGTGATTTCGATCGATCCAAAAAGGTTCCGTTACAGTTGCAGCCGGTTTCGCATCCGAAATGCTGGTTGAAATCTGTTTAAGATGTCTACATAGGGTGAAATTTCTCTGAAAAAAACCGAAAGATCCTGAAATCCAGATCCAATGACCTAATCACAGATCCTCCAAGCAATCCCTTAAACTGGTGGTTGGCAGTTCTACGGGGTCATATTAACTGTTTCAAGGAGGAACATGATGATCAACAATGGAGTTTTGAAGTATGAAACCAGTTAAAACTTATATTTTCAGAGACTGCCGAAATGGAACCAACATCTGAGCAATGTTCAAACCCCTCCTGATTGATTACATTGGTTATACTATCCAATATATTGGGGGATGATCACAATCCATGAGCTGGGAAATCCGTTCTTAGCCAGGCAGTATTTCGTGATTTTCGTGGAATGACAGGTTGGGTAAACGAATGAATATCCCCATATGATCCCCTTTTTGGTTGGTTGCTATTCCCACTATTAAGATTCCCATGACTGGAGGGTTTAGCAATGAGGCCATGCAGACCTCCACCATGGGCTTGGCCTTGCAGAGTAAGGAAGAACTTCCGGGGATGCAGAGTCCCTTGGTGTGGAGCCGGGTTGACACCAAGGCAGCGATGGTGTCCCTGGTTGGAAACTGGTAATGGTTAGAACATCTTGGAAATAGCCTGGTGTGTTCAACAGTTCTTTAGTTCCTCTCAAAATCTTATGAACCAGTCAGTTTTGAAATCTCATTTTTGGAGAAACAGCTGGGATGGTGCTGAGGTTCCAGCAGTATGGATGAGTCGTCTCGGGGTCCGCAAGTGCCCAGCTCTCCCACCTCCTACCCACTCTACGTGCGCCTGCGCGTGCCAGACTCAGTGGAGGGGTTTGGAGCTGCTTAGAATATGGGACCCTTCAGGCCCTTCAGGGTGAGTGGCTGAGATGGATTTGCGTCCCTATCTTTTGCAGCAAAAGATCGGGACAAAGGAGTGATTTTTGGCACTTTTGGGGAGGTCAATTTGAGTGCCAAATGTTGAGAAAATTGTCCCTGACAGGCGGTGGTGGCTGATTGGATGGTGAAACCAGAAGAGAGAAAGGTGGGGTGGGCTGCTGTGCTTGGCCACTTGTAGCTAAGTTGCAGCTTCGGACAGAGATAGAACGTCAAATCCCATGGTATCCCATTGCCAGGACTTTGTCGTTGAGAGCTGTGCGCGCAACCTTCTGGCGCAGCAACTCACCAAGGAGGAAGCCAAGGAGCGGGGTTTCAGCGGTCGCCTGAACTCTTCTGTGTGTTTCCCATCTATCAGGGGTTGGTAACTGTCCCATTTTGGGAATATTGGACATCACCTTATAGTAGCCATTATAGACCATATACCTAATGGTTGGGTGATGTTCAATGGGGACATTTAATGACCCACATCTATTGTAACAATGGGTAAATAGGTTTCTTGCCAAACATCCACCCAAAATCCATATGAATCGAGTGCCCAGGATGCCACCAATCCCGCTGGGCTGAACCTTGGAGTGGAGGACTGATCTCCTGCAATCCGTTGGGCTTGGGTCACGGGGGATGGTGGCTGGAGTTTTGGGTTGCCCTCTGGTAAACGTTTACATAACTATGGAAAAATCACCATTTTTAATGGGTAAATCAACTATTTCGACTGGGCCATTTTCAAGTTCGCAAACTGTTAGTCATTACCAGAGGGTAACAGCACGTTACGAGCGCAATTTGTGCAGGAGCCACCAGGATCAAAAGACTATCAGCGCCAGTCATCCACTCTGCATCTCAGCAGCAGATAGCTCTAGAAATGTCCAGCCAGCTACGCATAGCGACGCTTCCCAAAAGGACTTCTTTGTGCGATCTCCAAATCACTTTGATGGATCGATAGTAGCTTAGATCAGTTTAGATCAACTTACCCTCTGGTAATCAAGCATGGCAATGGAAAATCATCCCTTTATAGACGATTTTCATCGATTTTCCCACAAAAACCTCCCTTTTTTTTGGGATTTTTCCATTGCCACGTTTGATGACCGGGAAGATCAGCTTGGCTTAGGTCGCCGGCGCCCGAAGAGGAGGAGATGGTCATGGAACCGCCAGGTTGGATCCATTCGGAAAGCAATTTTGATGGGAAAATCATGGGAAACATCACTGGGGGTTTCCTAAGTCACTGGGGTACCCCAATAGCTGGAAGGTTTTTCATGGAAATTCCTATCATGGATGATAAAAATTGGGGGTACCCCCCATTTTGGGAAACCTTCACATTTTTCCATGATGGGTTCCCATGATCCATAGCGAGGACTTACCAAAGGGGCCCACAGCCATGTGGATTGCGGCAATCTCCAAAACTGCAAAGACTTGCGATGTATGTGATGAATGTGTCCATGTGTATATATACTGTATATATAATACTACTCAAAATCTATTTAGATGTGGGCATCTAATCTTTTTTGTTGTGGTGATGCTTCTCTGTTGAATGCCGCGCATGTGGCGATACCAGAACAACGACCCAAATAACTCTTTAATCAATCATTGCTTAAGACGAGATGCTACCCTGTTTGCATGTTAGAAGATAATGTTTCGATGTGCTTTCTGAGAAGAATGGCTAATACAAGGACTGCAAGAGAAGTTGAAGACCTTCACTGGCTCCAGTAGTTTTTTCTTCTTTTGTTGAAAGAGATAAGAGCAGAACCAACTTTAAGTCCCAGCACTGATTTCTCCACTGTGGAACACTCCCAGGTCAGCCAGAGGAAGAGACCAACAACTTCAAGCTTGCTGGAAGCGTGTTGGAGCATTTGATGCGGGAGGCTGCATCATGTGTCGCTGCAGCGCTGCGTTTGCTGTTTTCCAGGAATTCTGACATTGGTTTAATCTGGTAAACCCAATCATCAACCATAAATTACATCAATGGGTGGTAAGAATCAACCATGACTCACATCAATTTTGGGATCTTGAATCAGATCTTCATCATCCCTTCAGTCCTTGGAATCCGGTGAATCCATGTCCCAGGTCCTGAGAGAAGAAGAGTTCGGAAACATTTTGGACAAAATGTTGTCCCAGGCCTGGAATCCCCGGGAACCCCTGGGACCCCTGGGACCCTGGCGAAATCCCTCTTGGGGGATTTTCCTCGAGCATATCCGATAGAGCCATTGTCCGGATGCCATTTTCGTATCCATTTTCAATGGCCATCACCATCATCACAGATCATCACATTGAGAATTTGTCCTTTCAGCACATCTTCCAGGACGTGCCCTTCTTCCAGCAGTTTGAAAATAGTGATCCGCCTGAGCTGCCGCCTCCAGATCACCAGGTGGGGACGTTCGTTTTCTTTCCGGTGGGTTGGCTCTCCCATTTCAATCCATCTTTTCGCTTTTATTAAAACATGTTGGTCACTTTGAGTTGATTTATGTTGATTTGAATCCACTTCAATCTCTTTTCAATCCCTTTTGAATCGATAAAAACAACAACTTTTTCATGGTGGTAAAGGTGGATTGACACCCCATTGACTGTGCATCTTTTAGGCCGCTCCAGAGCCCGAGCTGCAGCCACGAACTTTGGAGGAGGGTGGATATGATAACGCTTGTTTGAGTGGGATTTCATGAGTTTTTTCATGTTTTTTTTTCATGGGATTTTTCAGAAGGGGACATCAAGAGAGATATAACCAACAATACTATAGATATTTTGAGGGATTGAATCATCATCAATGGATTTTGACAGAATAATCCCATCCCCAAAGTATCAAACACCACCATTAATTCTATGGATTCTATGGTCTTGGTTTAAGGGGTAAATCCCATACTAAGCCATGGTTTCTGGGTTTTGTTTATTAAGGGCATGGGAGTAGTAGGTATTTTCTTCAGTCTTCCATTTAACTTCACCCCTCTCGCTTCGAATCTGTCACATGTAACCTGCCACGGCTAGTCACGCAAATGTTTGGATTCTGTTGACAGGAGCCTCCAGCAGAAGAGTCTGGGACCTCTGTGATGACTGCCGAAGATTAAAACTGCCAAAAGTCGTCATTCCTGTGTACTGTAGCTGTTTTGACGTTTTATCTCATCAACAGTTGTTTTCTTTGCCTATTTCTTAAAGGCAGATCGGATTTTAAGGATATTTTTGCGCTCTGGCAAGCAAACATGGCTGGAAAATCCCTGATTTCTAGTTCAGTGATTTTCCCAGCTATATATATATATAAACCTCCATTGATGATTTCCCATTTGATATCTTCCTTTTTTTGTCATCTTGCAGGTCGGTTCCTCCACTCGAGCCGGAGAGTGACGAGGATGTGAACTTCGAGGTTCCTACCGGCAGTGCCCTGCCATGGTTGGGCCCTCAGGCCCTCAGGGGCCAGGGAGTGGTGGTGCCTGATGTACTGATTCCAGCAGAGAATTTATGGCATCGACTTAATATACATAATAATTCATGGATGTTTGTATATCTATATATTATATTGTAGATAATGATGTGTAATGGTGTATATATATATATGTAACTGTATGTATGTTACAGATACATATGTATTCATGTGGACGTGACATATTTTTGATATGTGTACAAACATGTCATAATGCTAAGAATAATGGCTACGACTACAACTATGACAACGACTACATAATACTACTACATACTACTACTACTACTGCTGCTGCTACTACTACTGCTACTACTCCTACTACTACTACTACTACTACCACTACTACTACTACTACTACTACTACTGATAATAATAGCAATATCAATAACAACACAAAATCTCAGTATAAATATACCCACTCTTTGGCCCATCTGAGGTCGGATCTTCTGATGGACTTCAAGGCACCGCTGGCGCCAGTGTCGGCTCCCAGGAAGTCGGTGAAAACAGGCCACGGCGCCCAGCGGCTGGAAATACAGTTATAATGGGATAATCATGGGATAATCATGGAATTATATAATGATTTTAATATATTTTCATGATCCCATGAAAAATCAATGATCATTCTGCTATAACCATAGATTCTGACTGGGAATGAAGGCAGAAACATGATCCGTGCGGGTTCATTTGGGTTGTGTTTGTGTTATTGAAACCTCATAAATGGCCTCTACTGCAAACCCCCCACGGAGAATAGCAGCTATCGTGTCCACGGAGCTAAGCTGAAATGGCAGTGCTTCAAGTTTCGCACGCCGATCTTGTCTTGGAGGGCAAAGTGCACCTTGTTCTTCTTCTCCAAGATCTCCAAGTGGGTCTGGCTCTCGGCTGTTCAAGTTGGGTATATATATATATATGTATATATATATAATATACATACACTTTTCTAGTCAATGCGGGTGCAGCAACATGTTGCTCGTACCATTTGATGGGTCAATGTTGACTAGCCATTTCTAGAAGTTCATTTCTCTGCGGGTCCGACTCTTCTGTCGATTCAAGGCGCAACGTGGCGGAGACACTTTCACTTGACGCGAGTGAGACGCTGCTGACGCCAGAAACACAGCCCATCAGGCCGCCACGATTTGGGCAAAAAATCATCCCCTATCATCCCGTAGCAGCATCCTCTATCGTCCCCTATCAGTTCCCCAATCATTTGTTATCAACACCTTGAAATACTGAAGAAACCTTGGAGCCAGGTCGTGGGAGGAAGGCTTGGAGATGTATGGCGAGGCTGGTGGCTGGTGTTGGAAGGGGGTAACCAGACCATTCGCTTGGCTTCTGGTGGGTTTATAGACGAAATGGTTGGATCATTTGGATCATCGCAATTGACTAATTTTGTTTCAGATGAGTCCAATGCGGCTTTTAGGGTCTGAAGATGTTTGAGTCTATCTATTACCTTTTGAACAGATGGGGTGACTGGGAATTAACTTGACTAATCACATGTGCCCATCAGGGTGACTTTTTACAAGCAGGCAGGAGTGACTTACCACAGGTCCCAAGTAGGAATGATCGGATTCGCAGAAGCACCGTTTCTCATTATCCAACCCCCAAACTCCTTCTGCGGAATGCTGTTTGAAGAGAGAGAGAGAGAGAGCTGCGCTTTGACGGGTTGTATCCTGTAAACTTGCAAGCCAACACCGGCTAAGATGGCTGGATTAGGTGAATCGCAGTGGATCAAATCTCAAAATGGTCATGTCTCAATTCCAAAATGCTTCAAATTTCAACAACAAGCAAGCAAATAGGGTTCAAAGGTTTTCCAAGTTTCAGCGTTGCGCTCCAGCCAACTAAAATGAAAGCAGATCATTTCCCCCTAAAACCGATGGATTTCCTATGGATTTCCTATGGATTTCCTATGGATTTCCTATGGATTTCCATGGCTTTTTGTATGTTCCAGTGCAGCGTTGCAGGTTGACCTGGATGCCTTCCAAGATTCGGCGGGCGAAGTGTTGGATCGTCTCCTGTGGGGAAGCTCAGGGTATCTACAAAAACCAAGATATGGATGAAAAACAGAGATTTATCGGATAAATGATGATGAATTCACAGAAAAACTTTTTTTTCTTTTTCTCACAGATAAATGTATGTTCAATTATATATATATATTTATAGAGTTCATTTATTAATTCTTGCCAGTTGAGCTCTTCTTTTCTCAAGGCCTTCTGGCTGTTTCCTTTTTCAACGGCTCAAGGCTAGATACTGTTGACGACGTCATCGCTGGAAGGTTGAATTGGCGCGGGATCCCAGTGCCTTTGACTCATCAGTTTTCAGTAAGGTGGATACCCATTTACCAACGGGCAAAACATTTCCCAATGGTTATTGATCAAGTGTTACCCGAAGATGAACCATTTTATACCTCATACTCATGGCTCAATTTACCAATGATCAAGATGATTTGATGATGTCAATCGCATCTGACAGGATGCGTCCACTGCCGAGAGTGCGCGAGCGACGGCTCTAGGGCAGATTCCTGGCCGATATGCTAGAGATGTTTCTACGTGAAGGGATGCAGATCTTGACACCTTTGCCTCATTTTTGCAGTTTATGCCAGAGGTCAGGCATCATGAATTTGTGTTGATGCGCACCCTTTTTCGGCCACATTTGAGTTTCACTCCCGGTCTCACACCTTCACAGCACGTGATTCCAGAGGACTTGCTGCGACCTGCAGCAAACCCTCGAAGCTTGACTGCGCGAATCTCGTGCAGGACGCGAATGGCATATTTCACCCTCAGAAAACATCGCGCGCAACTGCAATGTTCTGTTGAGAGCGAAAGAACAGCCGGACCCCCCCGCTGAACTAGAAGCTTGAGACCACAGGCATGGCGGGTACAACTGCTGCAGATTTGTTTGGCTTCAGCATGAGCCACAGCTAGAGCTTGTGTGAAGTCATCAACCTAGGTTCTGATCCCACTCTATGTGATTCTATGTGCTTGTTCTTCATTGTAAATGACCACATTGTTGCTTCATTTAGATGAGGATGCCTTGGAAGCTCAACTCCCCCAGCCCCATTGTGGGGGATACCATAGCTACCACCAAAGAACGGTCTTCCAAAAGCATTCAATGGCAAAGCCCAAAACTAACCTTAACCATCATTTTCCCTCCTTGTGAAACTGGTCATCTTTATTGGAGGTTCCCCCATGAAAATGGCAATTTTCATTGGAGGCCTGGAGGCATTTTGTGACACACTCATCAGTGAAGGGCACCATCAACAGTCACAGATCGCTTCCCATTTGGATCTGGCACCATGTTTGACCAGAACTGGCTGAAGAGGCGAGGAAAATCCACGCGGAACTGGCTGTTTGACCCCTTGATGGCTGTGAATCGATTGGGAATTTCGAAAATCAGGGATTCAACCTGCAAGGGAATTTGGCTCAGAAATGATGATTTGGTGTTGGTTCAGGCTGATGAGTTCAAAGGCATCGTCAGAATCCAATATGGGAACCCCTAGTCAACCCAGCAGTAGACAGGATGATAGCGGGTTTAGGCTGTGTTGAGAGAAAGAAAGAGCCTTTCTCGTTAGATAGAAGTCTTTGGTGTGTGGTAGTTTCCTTTGACATTGGAACCTGACCATATATGGTCAGAGCTCCCCCAGAAAGACCTGAAGAATTTGGCTTTTCCTACCAGGCACATGCTGGCGAACCAAGCTGCGAAGGCCAAGGGGGGTAAGGGGGATAGGAGGCAACTCAGCATCACTTGGAGGCAATTACCACATTTTCGGACAAATCCAGGTAACCTACCTGGATGAGGTTCCCAGAAACATCGAGCTTTTTTTTTCAGACTTAACAAAGGGACCCTGCATCCATGCTGCGCACCAGGGGGGCTCAAAGAAGTCCAGCTCCCAGCGCATTCTCGGCTTTGCCCAAAGAGAATTAGTAAACTCAATCACCATGACGCATGCCCAAAATCATCATAAATGGGTATAAACGTATAAACCATCCCCAAATGTTAGATTCTGGTAGATTTATGATGTGTTATTGGGTTTCCCAAGCGCTTTTGAGGGGATTTACCATCAATTCACATGGAGAAAGTTTCAGTGCTAAGGCCTGACCCCTTTGACGAGTCGCCGGCGTTGCATGCAAGGCGTGGTATAGAAAGATCCAACCAGATTCAATTGGCTAAGGCGGATGGATTTCATGTCGTGTTTAGCCAATAAGAAACAATCCCATTCACCAACCAACAACTGGGGGTCATTTTAAAATTTTAATTCCAGATGGAGGTATATGCAGTATACCAAAGTATGTCAAGCCCCAATTGGGGATGGTTCATAGTTTACACAGTCTGTTCATGCACTCTAATGAATCATAAGGAAGCAGTTCTTGATGAAACCAGGAACATTTTTTTGACACAGTGGACCACCAGAAAGTTTGCTTGCTTGTTTGCTCCTGCCACTCAGTGGAAGCATGTCTGTGAACAGGCAAGACGCTTCTGGCCGTGCTTCTGTGCAAGGACGTGTACGAGAATTGCTCGCAATAAAACATTAAAAGATCGTTGGCGCTCCTCGCCAATGTTTCTTAGACGACTCTCTGGGAGGTTTTCTGAAGTGCATTGCTCACCCCAGACAGAAACTGTATTTGAGGAATCTTTACAACAAATCAAGCTTATCATGTGCCCAACATCAGCAACTCTACACCCACCTTTCGTTGGAGAGGACTCGGTGCCCGGCCGTGACTTAGTGGCAAAGAGAACGGCGAACAGAGGGAGAGAAGTCCAGTAAGTTCCAGTGGTGCAAATTGGGCCCTATCTCCACAAGTGGTGAGGTCAGTTTTGGTGATCCCTCATGTGGCCCATACCACCCCATTATTGTTGGTCGTAGTTGTATTGTCAACACCGGATGGACAACCCCCTTGGCTGTAAGAAATTGGGGGTGGTGTCATTTCAGTACCAAATGAAATCACTTCTTTAGGAACTTTAGGTCCTTTCAGTTACTTACCCAGGGGTTTACTAAGTACCATAATGCACACTTTGGTGCTTGATGAAATGCCAATCCCTGGAAAGAATTCAGTTTGACTGAAGATAGGACCCCAAAAAACCCAGGGTTGATCATTTTTCCCAATACACATAACCATTTTGGGATATCCCCTACATTCCCCTACCTTTCTGTTGACGAGCCGATCCCTTGGGGGATATGAGGCCTGTGCCCTCGCCCGCGGTGGCGCAAGTGCCAATCTGGCCGGGCAGCAATGATTGTTGGTCATGTTGAGTCATTTTTTGTGTTGCACGGTTTTGGGGTTGATAAGATGGGTTTGTCCGAAAATAGGGAACCGCGAATCCCTCATTTACTCTATTGAAATTGCCCTAAAGTCGGGGCATTCTAATTTTCAGGCAAACAATGTGAATTGAACTCATTATTTTTTTTTGGGGGGGGGAGAGGTTCCAGATGACCTGATGATTTTCAATAGAGGGCATTCCTACCGCTCAGGCAGGTCCTCCCAGCCCCAGAAGTGGGACATCAAGTGGCGCCCTGGCCTGCGGTGCAGCCTGCGGTGCAGCCTGCGGTGCAGCCTGCGGCCTACCCAGGAGCTTCTGGGGCAGCTGCCGGAGGATTAGTTGAAATGATTTCTGCATGCTGAAGCAGACCTTCTTGGATCATTTGGTTCGCTCAATCAGGTTCCGGATTTCTTGAGGATTTCGAACTTGTTCTTTTGCATCCTTTTCTGAAGGACACATGGCGACCCCTGTGGATGCAATGGGCCTCGGCCTCAGTTAACACATTAAGGTTAAACATGGGGAGCTTGAACGCATTTTGAAACCCATCAAATTCTGACCAGCTTACCATATTTTGCTGGATTTCTATCAGCATTATCACCATTTTGGTGGAGTTTTTATGTTTTCCCTGTGCTTTTGGTGGATTTTATGATCTGAGAATCTAGCACAGTAAAGGCACAGGCACAGGCCGTTTCATGCAGTGAACTTAAAAATTGGGAAAGAATATGAAAGAAGTAACTTATAAATCAACCACCCAACCGTATTAAAAATAAAATCCCACTGAAAGAGCGGTAGATGACTTTTCCATATCTTTTTTGGGGTTGGGTCATCTGACTCCAAGGTTTGGGCCTTGCTTTCCAAGGGCGGCAGCTGCGCTACTTCACCGTGATGTGCAAAGATGATGTGGAGGTCCTGTGGATTCAGTGGACTTAACATAATGGGATTCAACTGACCAACAAAAATCATGTTAAACCAATCAAGTTGGTATTTGATGTGCTATTCCTGGGGATATTCATGGGGATGTACTGTTTATAGTGGGGTATACCGTAGTATACCTAACCAACAATATCCAAGAATCATTTGGGTGAGTTGTAATGACGTCAGATGGTGGTTAGTCGGGGACTCCCAAAATAAGGCGGTCCAAAAATCGTCCAAACTCTTGATTGTTTTCAGTATTCCAGCGTTATCGATCGTTTTCTCACATTCCAAGCTGCCTTTGACCCAGACCTGACCACGGGATAGCCTAGGGATAGCCAGGAACTGGGGTCGATGAGTTCAAAATTTATGAGTTCATAAGTCCTGATAAGACCTGATAAGTCCTGAGTTTTAATTCGTCAGATGCTAGGTATCTTCCACAGAATAGCGGTCTTTGAACTTCCCTTAGCCCAGGGACAATTCACTGTGTGTTTGATCTCTCTATCTCTATATTAATACATATGTATGTAATGTATATATATATATATGGCATTTACATATACCTTTGTTGTATACATGTTAACATAGATGTACACATATCAATCATGTTATGTTTGTATAAATGTACATAGGCGTTTTCGCATATACGTGCATACGAAGTAACATATGTATATAGATATTGGAATAGTTCGTTTAAGAGCCTTAGAGTTCAGGGATGTCCTTATGTACGATGAAAAAACATGTTCTAAACAACGGCAAACATGTCTTGATTAGATTATACCGGTAAAACTCGAAACAATGAGTACATGATATTTGTGTACTTTCATAAGACACTGTAATCTATTGATATATGCATCTACAGTATCTGATCTATCCCATCTATCCAATCTATCCTATCTTCCCAACCTTTCCAATTTATCCTATCTATGTTATTATCATGGTATAGATTTTACCCTATCTATCATGTATCATATCTATCTATCTATACAGTCTATCCATGTATCATGGCTCCGCTTGGCCGCTTGGCCGATGCCAGATTCGCGCTTCACCCACCTACGCCGATGATGCGCGGGTGGGACATTTTCTTCATCCCGGGCAAGTCCTGGTGGTGGATGATCGAAGGGTGGCCGGAGATCTCGGGGGATCTTTCGACTGGTGGTGGATACCCTCTGGTAAACTTTTACAAACAACTATGGAAAGATCCACCATTTTTAATGGGAAAACTCACTATTTCTATGGCCATTTTCAATAGCTATGTTAGTTTACCAGAGGGTAATGATCACCAGTGGACTTGTCCTGGTCAATTTATGGTTTCTGCTGGTTTCACAGATTTCAGATGATTTTTTTAATGTTTTTTTTGGCTGAAGAAGTGGTATATCAGCGCTGTGGTCATAGTTTTTGGCCTTTTGAAGGGTCTGGTTCGCCAAGATGCAATTGTAACCAACTGGTTTTGAGACTTCAAAAGAAAGCACAATTTGAATGAAACGAAAGAATGGGCACTCATTGGTCATCGGCTGCTATTGCTTTAGGACGCCAAACTTTCAAACATGTTTCATTCGGAAGCTAAGGTCAACGGTTCATGTTTTTTGCACTTGGCCGACGGCCGCGGATGGGTCTTCGAGACAAAGGCGCGGCATCACGGGTAAAAGTTGGCCACCACTTGGATCGGCAAGATGTGCTTTTGATGAACATCTGGATTTACACTTGTTTGTCATATCCACTTGTATTTCACATAGTTTGATGAATGGCAATTGCACGTGAATGCGTGTGTGTATATAATACATGATGCACCAGAGAACTTGAGGGTGAATTCTACCAATGAGCAGGGGCTCGAAAACAATACGGGTCGGGTCAATTGTTTTTGAATGGTATCCAGATCAGCAACATGATTTACGCAAAGATCAGGAGGAACATATTTTCTTGTCCCTATGTTCTGATCCTTTTCCCTTGTTGGATTCTTCCCAAATGATCATGGGGATTCAAGCAAATGAACAATCGGTTGGGGGCTACCTGGATGGTGGATAGTGGATACAATGGGATGATCCCAAATCACTAAATTAATGACATAAAACATGACATGTGGATGGGTCAAAGAGTCAAAACCAATAAAATTACCAATTTGCGGGAATAAGCGCCCATGAGCTAACTATTTTATGGTACTTAGGGTTTCGGGGTTTTGGCTCGTAGCCACATGAAACAACTACCGCTTAGAGGCTTGGTAGGTCATCCCCAAGACTTAAACCAATCCAAGTGGACCACAGGTTTTGCGTCGCGCGGGGCTAAGGATCGTTTGCTGGTCGTGACAGAGGTGCAGGAGTTCGAACGTGGGCCACTTGGCACAACAGCGAACGGGAGCTGGGAAGCCAATTAGGGATATGGAGGTTTCCTGAAATGGTGGATCCCCAAAACCATGGATTCTAAGGTTTTCTACTTTTGGATTATTTGGGGGTACCCTAATTGGAGGAAACTTCCAACTAGGGGATATTGACCAACTCGGGAAAAATGGCGATGACATGGTTAAACAAGAAACTTGGCTATTCAATCAGCCAAATTGGGAAGTTGGAGGGATTTAGCCATCAACTTTGGGACATCAAACAATGGAGGATGGGACCGTCAATATATGGCAAGTATAGTACTGGGGAAAACGGCGACAAATTTTGAGACAACTCCAAATGGAGGGCATCAACAAAATTTCCTAATGTGAAGCAACGGAATAGGAACATGTTGCGTGGGAAACAACATATATGTCAACGCATGGGCCATATGGGTAGTTGGCAGTTCAAGGCTTTCAAGGTCACTAGTCAGTCACTTCATCCCCAGCAGGAGAACTCATGGCTGGAAAGTGTTCGGCTAATAGGCTTTGGCACTACTGCCTGATCTGCGAAGATGATGTGGAGACTCGGATTTCGCCCACGTGCCTCGCCATGAGTGGACAGCCAGACTGCTCTGCTATGCTCTGCTATGCTCTGCTAACTTCACAGTAGCATTTGGCACGTTTGCCCGGACATTCCCAGCAACCAGGGTTTCTCTTCAATGCTATGGATGACCACGGGTACCATTGGTGCGGAGAAACTGCCGTTTTGGGTCACAGGTATTCCGATGATGCGCGCACTGGAGTGGTTTTGCTTTCAGGCCTGCATCATGAGGCATCATGTTTCCACTGTGACACCTGGTACCCTCTGACAATACAACATAACTATGGAAAGTCACACTTTTAAAGGGAAACTCGATAGTGAACCGGCCATAACTATTTTAAATTACTGGAGGGTATGGTATTCAAAAAGACCCACGGCCAGGTGATTGCATCGCAGTGGATGAGCGTTGCACTGTGGCGAATGCGCGGTTGCTGGGTAGAATCCACCCATATCAAAGTATACCAAAGTGGAACTGCTGTTTTTGCTTCGACTTTCTGACGTGTTGTTTTGGGAAGCTATGGCTTGTTCTATTGGTTTTGTTTTGGGCTTTTAGGCGCAGATGGAGTGGTGAGCGGGAGAGAGGATGAAATTCTTTGCCATACAGATGTTGAAGGATGCGGAAGAAGTGTAAAGCTGCATGGTTGATGGTGGACGGTGCTGGATTATCCTCCGCAGATGTCCTCAGACATGTAACTTCTGCCACGTTCCCGGCTCTTCTGGGTCTGAGGTTTCTGAAGTTGGCGGATGGCCGAGGATGGGTCTTCGAAACCAAAGACCGGCTCTTGGTGATGAGTGAGGTCCGGTGCCCAGCAAAAGGCCACAGTTGCACTGGAAAGAGTCAGAATTTCATCTGATTGAAAGCCAACAGTTTGGTGAAATTTACGCAGATTGAGTGAGATAGTTGGATAATGTTGGATACAATTCGTAGATGTGTTTGCTTGGTGCGACCGCCACTCTTCTGCATTGCTCCATTTGCTCTGTAAGGTTGGGGCTCATAGATGGGTTTGTCCAAACTTCGGGAAACGGGATACCTTTTCATGGGAAAACACTGTTCAAGATCATAGGCATAGGATTTGGGGGGTTTACCTCTAACTTTTAAGCAAATCAAAATGGCATAATAATATTTGTCGGTTATAATATCCCCATTACATTTGACTGCCTACACCCATTGCAAACATATTTTACCATAGTTTTCATGACTTAAATCCATCACTGATTAAGGCCTATATCCCCATGATATCCCCCATGAGACTCACGCTTCATATCCCAGGTGAGACCGAAGGCGGAAGCACGAGACTTTGCCCGTGGCATGTGGTGTGGGACCCTGTGGGACCTGGGGGATGGGATGAGTTGCAAGAAGTTCCTGGAATATCTGGAATGGAATGACCAACTTACCAACTTCACGCTCCAGAGATCCAAAACCTTGGCGCCAAGAGAGCTAGTGGAGATACCAGTCTCTTCATCCGTATGGAAAATCAATCGCAGATCCCATTCCCACAGGCACTACACCGTGGTGTGCGACAGTGATGTGGAGATCCGAGCGGCTCCCACGTATTCCGATGAGGTCGACTTCCACATGGAGAACTGGTTAAGACCGCAATATCGGACTTTAAAAAGCCGGGGAAGTGATGATAAACTATGATAAACCACCATGGACTATGAATAACCATATGATCAACCATGATCAAGCATGAGAAATCATGACAAACCATCACAAACCACCACCGGGTTTTGGGGGCACTGTAACTTATTCTTGGACAACCCCAGATGTCGAAAAGTTCAGGCCGAATCTCCAGAAATGGGGAGGGCCTGGCGGCCGTAGCCAGGCCCGCACTGGCCTCACAGTCCACCCTGGCGACTGCGTTGCCATAGATGAGTCAGGAACTTATTCTGATGGCAGATATGGCAGTAACAACTGAAAAGCTGCTGATGGCAGTGCTGGCGACGATTTTTTTTAAAAATGAGAACGGCCCGATTTTTGAAAGATCTTGAAGCCAATGATGAAAGCCAAAAGTTTCTCACAGAAGTTTATACAAAGCCTGAAAGTCCCATGAGGGTCCGAATCTAAAAAAAAAGTGGTCATCAACCAACCAGCATTTTCAATGATATCCCCATATGTTTTATAGTCAAGACATGTCAAGACCCAAGACCCAACAACTGATGGTGTCAATGGTAAAATCCAGTGGGTCCCAGCGACAACGAGGCGATGCAGGGTCAATGCCACGTGGTTTCTTCGACTCGCAGATGGTAGAGGTTGGCTCTTCGAGTCCAAGGACCAACTGCCCTTGAAAGAAATTCAAGGAATGTATTCTCCCACAAAAGTCGTAATTGGGAAAATACGTAGTAGAGAATATTGGGAGAATATTTGCTAAAGGGCTCAAACGCCTGCTATTCTCCCCAATAAACACCTTGAATGGGGGTGGTTTTGTACCAAACACTGCCGATTTTCTTCCTTTTCAAGGCACTCCTTGATCCCCGTGATGCTCTGTGCAGGACTCACGCCGGGTCATGGTGCAGCTGCATTGAGTTGACTGCTCCGATGGGCTTGAGAGGGAGAGTGTCCGCCTTGGTACATCTTTATCATGCCAAGAAATCAACAAGATGAAGCATCACTGAAAGCTTGTAAGGTTTCATGGTCTTCCATGGTCGTAAAAAAATCAAGAATGGCCAGATTGGAGAGGTTGCCCCTCATGCCATTCCTCCCAGGTCTTCAGTAGAACTCCATAGGCCGGCCAACAGCTTAGCTGCAACATGCGGCAAAGTCCTGCGCCGAAGACTGAGCCGAAAACAGAACGACCCGTTGTGACATGACCGGGTTGTGACTCCGCAAGGTGGGCACCGCGTAGGTTTGGCATCTGAAACACTTTCGCAGGGCTGAGCCGCAGATATGTGCTGCCCCTGGCTCTAGGCGGAGAAATGAAAAAAAGCAGCATATGGGAACATCATATAGCCAAGTACTTAGGTGCGTGGGAATATGTTCACAATTGTCCCAGCTTGTAAACTTCTCAGTCCCAAGACAGAACTAGGAAGCTGTTTGATTGGCCCTATACCAAAGCCATGTTGCTGGCAATGTGCTCAGACTAAGATTTGATGAACGCAGCTAGTTGAACACATCCCAACTACGTCCATCTAGAGTCCAAGACAGCAACAAGAAACAGCAGTTTCGGTGGTTCACTTCCCGGTTTCAGTGGAGTGGGAATCCACTCGACGCTGCCGGTTTTCGCAGTGGCCACCTTCAACGGGGAGGTTGGCGCGATGGATGATGATGCTCCGTTGTCAAACTTGAAAAATGTGAACATCAAGTCATCAGCGGTTGACGATGCAGGGCAGCCCAGCACCATCCGATGGAGTTGAGGATAGAAATTCCCCAGTTTCCGGCCACAGATGTCATAAAGTCATAAAGTAGGGTCTTCCCTTGGCACCTTTTTTAGATCGATTTTTTTTCGCCATAGATTGGTGATAGATCGAGCAAATCCTTAACAGACCCAAATCCCATGATTCATTGGTCAATTTTAGTTCCAGGTAATCCAATTTTCGTTTTGGGTACAGTCAATCCCTATGGCAAGGAGAATCCATGTGCTGGTTAAATCATCGTTTGTGCTGACAAAACCTCATTTCGTTGGTGCACATGACCGGGCTCCAGCCCACTGTTGAAACGCCACCTTCCACCCTGTCTGACCTGCTAAGAACATGACCCTAGCCGCTTTGGCGCAAGCAAAGCCTAAGGCTGCAGGGACAGAGTTCTGGTTCCACCCATGTATGGAAATCAAAACCAAATGATACATGTATCCGTTGAACTATCTTTTTCTTTGCCGATTTAAGGCTTTGTTTAGGGTCAGAGGCTCCATTTGAAACCTTTTTGCAGGCTGGCTGAAACGAATCAAAACGAGAGAATGGTTTCGAACCTCATGAGCAAACCTCTTGAAGGTGGCAAAGGTTTGCACCATACCCCAGGCAACTGGGTCTGTTGATAAATATTGTATTTCACGTCATTTACGATTGCGAAGGTGGTGATGGTGGTGATGGTGGTGATGTCCATGATGTCGATGACGATGACGATGACGATGATGATGATGATGGTGATGGTGATGGCAATGATGATGGCGATGACGCTGGCGATGATGATGATGATGATGATGATGATGGTGATGGTGATGGTGATGGTGATGGTGATGGTGGTGGTGGTGGTGTTGGTGGTGGTGATGATGGCGATGGTAATGGTGGTGATGATGGTGATGATGATGATGATGAGGATGATGGTGGTGACGATGATGATGATGACGACGACAACGACGACGACGATGCTGATGGTGATGATGTTGTTGTCGTGGTCATCGTTGTCGTCGAGAAACACGGCCCCCAATCTGCCATGCAGCTGACTCCAGGCGGACACAAATGGCAAGTCTACAGGCCGGTGGAGCATCATCGTCAAACCAACCGCAATGGCCATGGGCCAAGCGGTGAGACAGAATGGCCCAGGTTCGATTCATTCAATTGTTGCGTGGCCCGCAGGCGGCAAACCCAAAGCAGGAAAGGGAAAGGGCAAGGCTGGTACTTCCAGAATGAAACCGAGAAATTTGGAATGCGATCCTGTGGAAAGGATTCAAAAAAGGGTAAGTGTAAGTTGTAGTGTTTGCTGCACGCCTGGTTCTGTAACACTGTAAACATCGGGGGCAGGGCAACTGACCTGCCAAAGGGTCTTGACCGCAGGCAAAGGGCGCTGCAAAAAAGAAAGAAGAGAGGCAGCAGAAAACCGGGAGACTCAGATAACAGAGGCATCCATGGACACTTAAGCAATGCCGCTAAGTCCCTGTTGATTGATGATTATATAGAGGTATACAGTATTATCCAGGCATTTGGCACAAGCTTTGGCTTACCCCGCAGGGTCCCGTGTAAAAGGTGCATGAAAGCAGCATATCCCGCCGCTCAATGACTCCATTTTTTCGAACACTTTTGTTCTAGGTTTCCTTTCTCCATCAGCTCAAGGATTGCTGCTGACGTGTAGTTCGACTTGAACTGCATAGCGCTCATGAAAAGAAATACAGTAGTATCCAATACAGTATATTGGGGAGTGCCGCAAATCCATTAGAAAACACCAATCTCAAATATTTTGGAATGGTCAAACTAACCAGTCAATCACGATCATTTTTCGCAATCATCCTGCCGTGGTGGTAAGGGGCAAGCGGGCGAGCTGAAAGATACCGAAGTAGTTGATCTACACATACATGTTCTCAGGATTTCTTGGCTATGTGCATTCAACATTCTAATTCTGATTGCATTCCTTGATTCATTGTTTCAAATCCATGCTAATCCATGTCACTAGTATGCCTCCTTCCTTGTTTTTTTGTTTGCTTCTTTTCCTTCCCAAAATTTACCAAAGGCCATGGGCCTTCTTGTCCCCAACCAGAAATAACCCTGCCATAGCAGAGGACCCCAAAATGAACACACCCAGTGCTACAAAGTAGCGTTTCTTTGGGGTGGGTTTTGGTTATAGAATCATATTATATATACGTATGTATATATATATATAATATGTTCCATTAAAGCCCTTTTCGAAATATTATCATTATATATAGAATGGTTTTTATGTATAGATATCCCTCATTTTCAGATCCATCTGACCCAGCCCGAAGTCAGGCAAAGTTCAAGTAGTGACAGCTCCAGCAGCAGTAGCAGTCCGGCGCTCAATCGGGGTGCACCTTGGATGATGGATGTGGATTTCAGCAAGCGAACGATTCAAAACACCCAACCGTTCCACTGCGATGGACTTCCAATCAGCTGAACTGGAGCAAACCTTCCCAAAATCAGATCAGACAGCAGATGTTTACGCCAAAAAACTCCAGCTGACGAAGGGGTCCAAATGGGTTTGTCCCTTTCAGACTGTTTTTTTTTTTTCGCGGCTCATCATAGATGATCATCATTTTCGCACGCCAATTCACCATAAGAATGGCCAGAAAATGGAGCGGTTGCAGGTGACAGCTCTGATGAAGGCCGGCGTCCCAGACGGGGTGAGTCATGGGTTGGGTGATGTTGGGTGTTGGGCCAAAGAGACCAAGGAGACCAAGGAGATAACAAGAAAGCCAAGGCAAAGGCCACCAAAAGTCAGAGGACCTGAGTTTTGGATTTCGGGATCGTTTCTGCCACTTGTAATCGAAATGGGCAATGCCTGACCTGACCAACCGAGACCATCGTCTCTGGGGAAGTTTGACGCAGGATGGCACTGCTGAAGAGGGAAAGAGATGGGCCGGACGAGGACGCGAAGCGGTGGCACCCTGTTCTCCCCAATTTTGACGGTATTGGCTAATGATCATCATTTTCATGATTTTTTCGTCATTGTATTATTAAAATAGCCATGACCGTGGATATAAAATCCCTCATTTTTCAGACAAATGCACTCTGAAGCTGTGAACACAACACTGTATGGATCCATCATTCTATCAGACGTCTATTCATTCTTTTACAAACCTCTCCAATTACAAAAGTCTTGTGCCAAGAGTTCCTGACAATCCGTTTCAGGACGCAGATGAAGAAGATAAGAAAGACAATCTGGTCAAGAAGCGCGATCGCACACCCAAACAGCAGGCCACACTCCATGTCGGGCGCATTGTTGTCCAATGTGGGCAACCCCCAAATTACAAGATGTTATATGATGTTGTATGTTTTTTCTCTGAAAAGAGGACACCCTGAATTTTGATGCTTCATCAGTTCATCATTTTCCCCATTACAAGAATTCTTGTGTGGCGCCATTTCAGGTCACCTGATTTTGGTACTGACATGGCCAGCATGGCCAGGAAGGATTTCACCGAAGCGTCAAAAAGCCTCAGGTTGTAGCGGATCTACTTTGCAGATGGTGGTATGCACTTCCTGACTGGCCACCTGACGACCAGGAACCCAGGGCGGTTTGTTCTGTGTGTTGTCGGATTGTGGGATTGCAATGCCATAAACCGAGTGTTTTTTTGGGCATATTTTTGACTATATAGCGATTTATGGTTATATCAGGGACTCAGTAATTGAGTAGTATTGGGTTTAGCACATGACGAAGTTTAGGAGTCTCTGTTGGCTGAGTTTTTTTAATACCTCAGAAGCCGTGGCTCAATCCACAGGATTAAGTCGTTGAATGACCGAATCAGTGTGGTCAGAGGGCTTGTGTGCTGAAGGAATTCTACAAGCCAAAACTTGAAGAGAGAAAGCTTCGGCAAGCGGAGAACCCAGACTTTGACACCTAAGTGGATTCCCTCAATTTTCGATTATAAACTATTTATTTTTGGGTACCCCCACATATACAACATTTTTTTGACAGTCCAGCCGTGGTAGTGATCTCCTGGCAGAAAACGGTAAAAGTTTCCAGCATGAAACTAGTCCCAGCTTGGTGACCTTGGTATATCAGGTCACCATCCAAGAGTGGGAGTGGGTGCCAGAGGAGGTGCTATGAGTTGGATGGGTTGGGTTGGAGGGCACTGGTTGATCAATTAGGGGCTTCCCCCGGGATTGAACAAAGGTACTCCCCCAGTTTTTGCCTTGGTTTACTCATCCGATCTTGAACATTCTCCGACCTGGAAGAGTGGAAGAGAAACATTTCCCCAAGTGACCGACCTGGTGAGCCACTGCTTTCAGCATCTTTCAACCCAGTCGGTGACCGCAAGGATGAAAGAGGTTTCAAGAAGGTCTACCAGCTTTCGCAGTAAGGGACCCGAGTGCGATGGGTCTCAGCAGCAAACCTGAGTGCCAGCTGGCCAACCAGCAAAAGTATGTAAAGGTTGTCATTTGTTTTCTTACCTTGGATTATTTTTCATCATGTGCGGTTGTCCAAGTATGGGGTACTCCCAAATTCAGCAGTTTCTGATCATTTTCTCCTCAAAAATCACACGTTTCTTTTTTCCCCATACCACACACATTTCAAGGCCACAGATTTGTTGGGCTCCCTGCCTCGCTCTATTTTCCTTGGTTTAATCACAATCCCCGAGCTGTTTAGGTGAAAGCGTCCCACAAATCTAACCATCTGGTCTTACTATCATTGGAGTGGTTTAAGATTAAGAGAAATTTCATAGGAAAATCTCCTGTGTTCAATGGGACAAACCATGGTTTCCCGTAGATTTTCCCTTAAATAATCCTACAAAAACCTCCATTAAAACTACATAGCATTTTTGAGTCCCCTTTCTCCATGATCTCCATGACTTGAGGTTTCGTGGAGTCTTTCGCAACTCCTCAGGGGAAATGATTGATTTGCGGCCGCAGGTGATCCAATGACAGCGGGGATGATGTCCCCGTCCATGCGATGTCAATCCAGGGTTAATAAGACACCAGTTTATTAATAGGAGGGTGACCAATTTTACTGGTAATTTATCACTACTGTGGGGGTAAGCCCACAATTAGTAGGGTTTATGTATCCGGGGTTGACTTAAGGATCATATTCACCAGATTTCACCAGCAACCATAGACAGTCGTATGGAGATGCTATCAATGGGTGCGTCTGAAAAGGGGGGATACCAATGGATACGGCCCACAGCCATGATATGGAACAGGAAGAGCCGTTGCTTTGATGATGCAACTGATTCGTACATGAGTGACTACTACTAGTATATAAGTCAGTCAATCAAACATAATTTATACTATATGGATTGGGACAGGTTGCAAGTTGTGCAGCTCGTATATACGCTACGTGGAAGACTGATATATGGCTTGTACGGGAGGTATGTTTGGATTCTGCGGCGCCCCATTTATGTTCAAACTTACGGGGTGTGCAAATTGCATTTTGGCACGGACATCATGCCATGAGCTGAAAAATGAGCTGTGCAGGAGACGTGTCCATGCTTTCAGAACTTCATGAAGAAGGAGACAATGGGGATTTGACCAACAAAAGTTATACGGAGATAGTCAATGGGT
The DNA here is from genome assembly GCA_947184155.2 of Cladocopium goreaui. Taxonomy (NCBI): domain Eukaryota; class Dinophyceae; order Suessiales; family Symbiodiniaceae; genus Cladocopium; species Cladocopium goreaui. Next base: position 345,537 of record CAMXCT020006649.1, on the reverse strand, counting down.
ATATAATATATAACTTGATACGATCGATATAACCGACTTGATATGATCTTTAAATGTGTCTGAGAATGGGGGCAGTATGTTACATTATATAAATGACTGGGAAAATGATCATCCACCATCGGATTTTAGAGGCAAACCCATTTTGGACAACCCCAAGTGCCCAAGCACCGCTTTCCATCCCAACTGGTGGCTCAACGACTCAGCAATCTGATCATTGTTGGTCAAGGTTCCCCTATGTTCCCCTTTTTTAAAGTCATCCTCATTGTACTAGCACAACTTGTATCCATAATACCATCCCCACAACTAGTTCTGCCAAGTGGGGTCACTCACAATTGCGAGATCCCCGAAAAAGACCACCCTGTCATTACTGATGGTACAGAAACGCTGGGAAACCATATGTGCCGTGGTCCAAACATGTTCGTTTTTTTTTAGTTGGGGGATGGTCATCAATCCATTACTAGGATTTAATATATATCCGTAGTAAGGATTCCTAATATGGGATGGACGACCATAAACCATATACGATGTTTTGACCACGGCACATCTATTCTCTGATTGTCCTCTCCAAAATGAGTACCTTTGGTAACTTACCCCCCAAAAAAGCCTCCACACCAAGTGTTACCAAATCGGGGAGGAATCCATGTCCAGGATTTGCCCGAGCTCTACGACTTGCTGGTGAAAGCCTACGAGCTACAGCCTCATGGGAATCGAAGCACCGGGGGGTGTAGATGGTGCAGTTGGGGTTATTTTATCAGGCGTTAAATAGGTGTAAACCATGGTTGCAATGATAGAAGTTGGGACATAACACTTGCAGTTGTGGCTGTGTACCCATTTATTAAGTGGTGTATTACTGTATTCCGGTTTCCGTGAAATGTATTGTTACAGACGATTGAAGTCACCGGCACCCACCTAGATTTCCACTGCGGTTGCCATGGGTAGCACGTGCCCAGGGGTCAGCTCAAAGATCTAGCGAACTCCAAGTACAATGAGGAAAGGTTCAGAAAGGAGCCAGCTGAACTGCTTCTCATTTTGGAGATCTGTTTTCTTCCACAATGACTCCCTGACATTTTTAAATGCAGAATCGCCACAGGAGCTGGAGGCTAGCCTCAACAAAACTCGTAACAAGAGCTACGAGGCGGTGATGTGCAACACATGCCGTCGATGTCATATGATATCCCATGACAGGCACAGATGCCACCAATTTCAGTGGGGGGCCACCAACATTTTGCACGCAGGCCAAAAAGATCGCGGGCCCAAAAAGAAGCAGGTCGGGGCAGCAGTCGTTTCCATGTTTCCCAGCTTTGATTCGGTGGGGCCGCCTCAAAACTTCCACATTTTCAGCCGGACATAATATAATTAAACATAAACACACACACATACATATGTAATTATATATATATAATATGATCAATGGATTTTCGCACAAAGCCATTTGCAGTTTGGAGTTGGCTGAAGCCGCAGCATCAGGATAGCTTGAGTGGTTGGACAAAGACCACCATGCACGTAGCCTGCAAGTCGCACCTGCAGCTTGAATTGCCATGCAACAGGCTGCTGAACGAAATTCTAGAGGTTGCTTGGGAGCGACTGAAAAAAGTCAGAGCTGTATACTCTGGAATCAAAGGTGCCGTTGGAAGTTGGAAGTCATGCTCTTCTGCTTTCCACAGCGCAGATTCGCAATACCTGGTTTGGCTTCTAGCTCAAAGCGAACTCCAGAGCCGATGACTACTGCAATAGAATCTAACCCCAACTACAGTCCCAAGCAGGTTGGTTCCATTCATTTTTATTTGACACTCTGGTGGGCCCAGTAATGATCAGAATGGCTTGTTAAGCACAGTGCAGCGCAAATGGCACTTTCAACAAGCTCTGCAACAAATAACTCCAGAGCAAACGTCAGTAGTTTCACAGCCTATCACCATGGCAACACCTCCCCAGAAGTTGGGATTTTTCAGCCGCCCCTGCCCATTGCTGAGAGACCAGCTGTGGGTCACCGCTCCATTCATGGTCACTCGGTCCATCCGTGGGTGCCATGAGTGTCCCGAGCGGCCAACAAACCGCTGGAAGCTCAGATTGGATGCAATTTGAAGGTCATTCGATTTGTGGCTTGAACCAGGGAGTAGCCTCAAACGGGTGTTTGTATGCACATATTCTACAATATGTATTGCATATATATATATAATATATACATACATATGTATGTATTACATACAATATATACACACAGTCATTATGTCTATACACATTATATCTACCTACCTACCTATATATATATAATTATGTCTATGCACATGTGCACACAAGTATCTACATCTAGACAGACCTATACACACATAGTCATACATATATATATATACACATATATATATACACATATATACACATATACATATATATATACATATGTATAGATAGGCTTGTCCCACCTCTTGGAACTACATACCATGGGGGGGGGATGGGGTGGGATGTTAACGTTCATGTGAACTTGCAGAAGCAGTTGATGCTACGCACACGCGGGGTGGGGTGGGGGGGGATGGGGTGGGATGTTAACGTTCATGTGAACTTGCAGAAGCAGTTGATTGGGAGAGGTCCCAAAGCTGTGCGAGACTTGCAGCTCCCGTGACGAGACAAAAACCAGAACTGGTCTCACATGTTTCTGGGAGAGGTCTTCAAACACCGTGTTCATGTTCATACTAATGCTGATGATGATGATGTCATGATGATGATGATGATGATGATGATGATGACCCTAATGAAACTTGTCAATTCCGGGACAAAATTTCGTCCCGGAATTGACAAGTTTTACCAACCTAATTATTCGGGTTGTGCGCAGTTCCAAGAGGTGGGACGAGGCTATATATACATATATATATATGTGTATATATATATATACACACATATCTACATCATATGTATATATGTATATATATATACATATAGATGAACGTACACATTAGCACCAACATTGCATGGTTCAATGCTCACCATGACTCAATTGGTGCTTCCGCTTGAAGCGCCAGGATGGAGTTTTCATTCCGCTCACCGTGAACAATCTTCTGCCCTCTGTTGATGAGGCCAGCGTTGTACCCATATATTTCGATGGGATAATCTATACATATATGAATATTTACACACACACACAGAGCTATACAGAGCTACATAAACATCCCCCCTGATGTCTCGCGCGTCCAAAATAGTTGCTTTTATGTGCTGGATATGTTCATCCCACAACATCTGGAACACACGTGTCCCAAGTTCCAACTCTAGCGATCCTTGGCTCCAAAAATGACGTGCTCCTCATATTCAAAAAGGTTTGAGCATCTTTAAATGCCATGACTTGGGGAAAACATCCGTAATATATCCAGTGGAATCAAAAAACAAGCACCCTTTTTTTCAACTCAACTGGCGCCAGTTCCGTTGTTTATCCGCCCAGGAGACGATCGGTGCCTTCTTCAATAGCGCCTGGTTCCGCGCGGTGGATGTGGAGTTTGCCGAGGAAGAGCTCAGCCTGCTGCCGATCAGCTCGGTGCAACGCCAGGCAGACAGTGGCGGTGGCTGCACCATCTGGTGCCGAAGTAAGGCAGTGGCGGAAGTGGTCTTGACACGACTGAAGGGGATCAGTTATCAAGGTCGCACGCTGGAGATTTTCAAGCTCGCAGGCGCTTTTGGTCCAAATCGCACTGATGCACAATCGTTGTTGTTTTTGTTTGCCTAAAATCCAGCCCAAACTTTGAGGACCTCAAATGGATTCGATCCTGTACTGTTCCACATTGTTGGGGTGGGGTTATTTATGGCTATTCATAAGGGAAAATATTCTTCCGGGACCTCCTTTTGTGGGTTCGAATGCAGCCACCAATCCTATGCTATTCACTGATTGATGAGTGGATTGGATTGGAGTGTGGGGTTACAAATAGATATTGATATGAGTTGGATCCTGAACACAATGATATGTTTTGTACGCAAATAAATGTATACATGTATATATATATAATATATATATAATATATAATAAATATAATATATAATATATAATATATAATATATAATATATAATATATAATATATAATATATAATATATAATATATAATAAATATAATATATAATATATAATATATAATATATAATATATAATATATAATATATAATAAATATAATATATAATATATAATAAATATATTATATAATATATAATATATAATATATAATATATAATATATAATATATAATATATTATATATAATATATTATATATAATATATTATATTTAATATATAATGTATAAGATATAATACATAATAAATAATATATAATATATAATAAATAATATATAATATATATATATATAATATAATATATATATAATATATATACACGTAATATATATACACAATATATATTGTATGTATGTTTATGTCATGTATGTATATATATAATATAATATATACAATATATATAATATATATAATATATATAATATATTATATATATTATATATATTATATATTATATATATTATATAATATATAATATATATAATATATATATACAATATATATAATATATATATTATATATATCATATATATATTATATATTATATATATTATATATATTATATATATAATATATATAATATATATATATAATATAATAATATATATATATATATACACATAGTATCTATACACATACATATCACCATATATTGATTTTCCAAAGCACAGGGCTTGCATCCCCTTCAGGGTGTGACCCGAGGCAAGCCAGTGCCACTCGATCAACTGCAGCCTTCGGCCTTAGATCGTCCCTTTTTGGCACAGAATTTTGTTACTTTTAGCATACGGTAACGCCATTTAAACATGTGGAGGGCGGGCCAGACTGCGAGGCCCCGGAGGTAGTATGAAACACCAGTTCCATCCGTATGTTTAAATGGCTGGGCCTGTTCCGCATGTTTAAATGTCGATTGAAGCACAGTTGAACCAGTAGCCAAGGACACAGGAAATTTTCAGCCTACCCTGGAGTCCATAAGTACTTTAGGCTCTAGGAGGTAAAAAATGGGGATTGTGAGTGAGTGGGTCCTGATGTTTAGTAAGGGGTTAGTCCTTGAAGTGTACATATACCTAGGAACCTGTACGAACAATTGTCTTTGTCCATATTTGGGTTTTACGCCCAAGAGACTTTTTTTGGTTGCATATTTGGGTTTTTGTTTTTGATGGGTTGTTCAAATCCTTTGACAGCATCCTCCGACAGGGAGTCATGGTAGGGTACCCAAATCTGGCCACACATACTACCATATTTGCCATCAAATTTGGATGTGCCCATAAAATACTAGTATTTGTGCAACACTATAAAAAAGGAACAATAACCATATTTCGCCCAAATACTGCCTCTAGACGAGAAACTACTCATACTGTCAGAACCAGCCCGACAAATACAAGATTCAGGAAGACTATTGACTTGTAGGTAGAGGGATTGCAGCCGGACACGGCTGTAGTTGGCAAAGAACCGAAATTTCTGCTTTTACGGTTTTCCAGGTATACATATATGTACATACATACATACATACATACATACATACATACATACATGTATGTCCACTATGTGCATACATAGCAATTTGCACGCTTGGAATTGTGACATTTTTGGTTGACAAAAGTATCACCACGATCATTCTTGACCTTTTTGGTTGAGGTTCCAACAACATTTAGAGAGCATCCAGCATCCATCTGCAGGTTTGGTCCGCAGCCACGACAAGAAGGTGGCTTTGGCGAAGCAGAATGGAGATGAAGTCTCCCACGTTTCCAGAGCGACAAGTCTCAACGGAACCCCGAACGCACCATGCTTTTATGATGTGCTCAAGATTGACCGAGCAGCAGAAGGTGAGGGCGGCTGGGGTTTCCGGCTGGTTACATAATAGTACGTATACATATATATATATATATTATATCATAATATATATATACATACGCACCATATATAATATAGTGTCTCTATATATGAGCCCGGTCCCCGGACCCCCACACCACCCCCCCCTCCCCCCCAATGGTATCCCCCCCCCACTCCTAACCCCCCCCACCCCCCCAAAACCTAGTATTTGCATGTTATTTGCACATATACATACACATATACACATATATACTCCCCTTTCCACCCCTCCAACCTCGCATCTCTACGTTATTTGCAGCACTTGAGAGCCACGACCTCGTCAACGGACCTACCTGTATATTTCTATCATAACCTTTTTTTCGAACCGCCTATAGCGTGCCTCGCACATGGTTTACAACATATTTGCTACCTATGGATTACGCAAAGCTTACCTATGCAAACCTAGACATATGTACAGTAGAAAAACAATAATATATATATATGCACATTCTAGATACTACAGATTGATATCTTGATCTTGTATCTATCACATATTTCGTTTACATTGTACATACTGTACACGTATATATATATATATATATGTATATATATGTATATATATATATGTATATATATATGTATGTATATATATATGTATATATATATGTATATATATATATATGTATATATATATATATGCATATATATACATATATATATATACACATAAACTCTAGATATACAGCGTGTATTGCTGTCGATATTCAATATACCACATATACTATGTAAAAATTATTCAACGAACATATTTACCTATATTGTATATATTACATCTACTGTGGATACAGTACATGTGGCATATACTATCTATATTCTATCAAAAACCACATATACGATGTATATATATATATATATGTTATAAATATATATTGCATATATTCTATTTATATCTTACATATTATATATATATATGTATATATATACACTACACATACACTCTATATTACATATAGTATATCCATTCTAATTATCGATACATATGCATTATATGCACTATAAAGACTACATACACCATGGCTTGGCTGCTGAGAAAACCCCCCCTCCCTGCCACAGGGGGGGGGAACCATCTGGCTGGGTGGAGGGGGTGTGGGGGTCCCTGCTCATATATAGTACCGTACGTTAGTATGTATGTAAGTTTACAATAGCATATAATATAAATATAATAGTGACAGCAATGGCAATAATAGTATTTAATAGTCATGAGGATGATTCATAATAGTGATTTGTGTCTGTCTATCAATCCTTCTATCCATCCATTCATATATCCATGTATCCATGTATCTATCCATCTATATCAGGCATGCATCTATGTTTATACCCTCTGGTAATTTAACATAGCTATGGAAAATCACCATTTTTAATGGGAAAACCCACTATTAATGGTCATTTTCAATAGCTACGTTAAATTACCAGAGGGTACATGTAGCATCCATTGCCCTGACCCCGGAAGGCCGAGAAATCAAAGAGGCCTATGTGAAGCTGCGCCGGGACTTGGACCCGCTGGGCGCAGCTCCTTCGGACCTGGGGAGAATCGTTGAGGCCTACGAGACGCTGTGCGGGGCTGAGATCGGCAATGGCAAAGGTTGAAGCGCCTCAGAATGGCGAACCATCATTGGTGAGTGGTTCCATTACTGGTGATTTTTTGACTGGTGGTGAATTTTAATAACTCTAATATTGGCAAATCATTGTGATTAATAGCGGTTGATGGCTGATAATGGCTAATAGTGGCTACTCGTGAATAATGGCTGCCAATGGTCAATACATGGGGCTTTCCTAACATGGGGGGAACCCCAAGTTATCATCCAAGGTCTTGGTTATTTTAAGTGGAGGTCCCCAATGATTTGGAGTAACACAATTTTGAGAAACACCAAACCGGGTCTTTCCGAGACTGCGGGAGATTCTGCAGATTCCGGATCTTGAAATGACACAACAACACGTGAGATCTGACTGTGTTTTGGGTCCCCAAGTTTAAGACCCCCCCCCAACTGGGCCCCCAACAAAGTGGTGTTGGTTCAAAAGCAAACATGAAGCCTGTGAAGTATTCATTCAACCATCCAATTTTTGGGTCAATAACCATTGCATTTTGAGGCGTGCCGAAGCGATTTTTTTCCAGTGAGGTCAGATCCGCTGAAGCGAAATGTCTATGACCACAGACCCTTAAAATTTTGGCAAGATGCCAAAAAGGCGGGACGTTGAGACTAAAGGTGGGACATCTTGGAGCTGATGTTGATCTTGGTTTGATCTTCAACGATGTAGATATGTGATATATGTCATTTGATCATGAGTAAAGTGGGATATCCATTTATCAAACGAAAATTAATGATCGTTAAATCACCATTAAATCAACCATTAAATCCACCATTCAACCACCAACATCCCTAAACCTCGATATCCATCGTACATCTCAGGCCAAAGAGCAGAAGGACCGTCGCCCGGCGATGTGGGTGTTAAAACACAGCAACGACATCAAGAATGGACGTGTGCGCAGGGTCATGGCCCCCAGGGGTGTGGAAAAGGGGGTGTACCAGGTACCTGGCAAAGGATCCCATCCACGAAGTGATGGAGGCATCGCTGGAAGAATCCATCGATTACTCTTTTTTTGGCTGGGGTATTTCCCAACCATGTTTGATCAGAGGCTATTTCCAAATGGGGGACCGGGAGTGACAGCAGATCCGCATTTCATTGACCTGCCCCGCAACGTGAGGTGAGGTGCACTGATCGACAGGCACAGACACTCATCCAGCAAGCGCGCAATATCTTGACGCGAGTGCGTGGGGCGGACCTCTTGGTCGTAGCTCCTCTTTTTCCAGAGGCCACTTGACGAAATTCATGGTCATTTTTTAACCGATTCATGGGAGAGGCTACCATATAGGGCTACATTGGACATGTAAGGTCCTGAAATCGGACGGAATTTCTGATATCGCACCTGCACCAACTTTGTAGTGATGTGTGTGGAGCAATTTTTGCCTACTTGGTATGATGTGACACAGGCCATACAATGGATCTGTTCCCGGTGCTTACTGGTAAATCTTGGAAACAGAAAACTTGATCTTCAACGCTGTGATTCATGAGTTTTTGTTGTGACATCTCAAGCCACATTCGGTGATAGGTCGAACCCCCTTGTACCGGAACGGGTCATCAGCTATTTTGCCACCAGCTTTTCTGATGTTTCGATATGTTTCGCGTGTTGTTGATGGCCATATCCCATGGCCCTTGAGGTGTGGATTTCCGGGAATCCTCAGCAGCTCCGAAATGTGGAGCAGATGCTGAAGGAAGCTTCTGAGGAAGCGGATGGCCTGCGCGCCCCAGCAGATGGGGTGGTGCTGAAAGTTCCTCCAGTCCACGCCCCGAAGCTGCCGGAGCTGGGGGAAAAGCGCAATCGCTTCGTGGAGGAAATCAAGGCCTGAAGAAATGTGTGAAGGGTCGCTGGAAATGGGGGTCAAATCAGCCAAATTTTTAAATCAGCCAATCAATTTCCAGTCAAATTGATCTGGGTTAGCTGGATTTCAATCATCAAATAGCAGTTCTTGGCCGCAGTTGTTAGGCAAAAACCCATTCGATGCTGAGCTTTTGCGAAGATCGAATCATCATTCGTGGAGGGCAGGCGGGGTGGGCACTGGATTTTGGCTTTTTGCACACATTTTGGTCGTTTCGAGCGTTTTTTTGCTTCCCCCCATGGCAGTTGACCATCCCACATGTTGACCTCGTCCAGGTCCCCGTGGCTGTGGCCTGGATTCAAGGCCGAGTGCTTTGGCGTGCTGAGATTACTTGCTACGATGGCTCCAAAATGGATGGCTGGCAATACAGCTTGTCAGCAGAGCGGGCGCTTCACGCAAACCCGGAGCTGGTGCCAGATCGAGAACCAGATGTGGATGCTTCCAACTGCTATTATCTGCTATTCAAGTATCCTTTTAAGATTCTATTTGTAGGTAATTAATGGTAATTATTCTATCCGCTATCCGAATCTGTTGGGGGCTTGCTTTGCTGTAACCAGCTGTGACTCCATTTGAATTGTTGAGGACGAGGTCGAAGCAATTTTGAGGAGCGAGTCCCCTCAAGGAACCACAGCAGAGAGAGCCCTTCACGCTCTAGACGCGATTTTTAGAGGCAGGTTGCACGATGTTTTGGAATATGTATTCTATATTTACATATTTACTGTAATGAGTACAAATATAGCAACGTAATGTATATGTAGGACCTATAGTTATATTATATCATTTTCAAGACAGCCCGAATAGCTAGAGTTTTTCCAGTAACAGAAGTGTTCTTTCGCAAATCTATACATTCTATTTTTGGGCTGCAAAGGTTTGTTTGGGCTCCTGAGCTAATTTCACCAGGCCGAAGTGCAATGAGCTTCACGCTTTTGCGGCTCCTGACCTCAAAGGTGGTTTACCATGCTGTCGAGCAGGACCAGAATATCGTGAATCAGTTCATCGTGACGGTGGTGAGGCAGGGCTTTGGCACCTATTTTGACAAAGAGTTTATCAGTTTGGGGCCCTGGAATGTAACTGGACCCAATGGCACGAGGGAAATGATGCCCCTGGAGATGATCCCCTGTGAGGACCTGGTCAAAATTCAACCTGCAACGGCCATTGTACGAGTTCCACAAGAATTCTCTGCTCACGATTTTGTGGAAAGTCCCACACGTGATTGTGCCGTATGCGGGCCGTTACGAACAACACCTCACTTCGGCGATCCCGACAGGTCAGTGGGTCTCCTGGCGACAGTTTTTGGACACTCCGGGCTCTCCAGCGAGACTGTGGCTGTACCAATTCTTGACCGATTCGGCGAAGGCATGCAACTTTGGAGTGGACGAGAAGTGGTGCCAAGACCACCACATCTGTAGTTTCATGCTGCACTACGCCCTTGGCCGTTACTGTCATGTGGATGACCAGCATGGTCTTTGCAAACGCGAGCTCGTGTGGTTCCAAGGTCAAGCTGTGCCGCCCGTGCAGCCACCGGTGCCACAAGCGCCTGCGTTCCCTCAGGCGCCGTCCACGACCTCCAAGGCGAAGCCTCCCACGCCGCCAGAGGCCACCAAGGCCAACGGCCCTTCGCCGGCGCCGGCGCACCGCCCGCACCGGCACCGCCCGCACCGGCACCGCCCGCACCGGCACCGCCCGCACCGGCACCGCCTCCCGCCGCGCCGGAGGCACAAGCGGAGCCGCGAAGGTCGGAGTCAGTGTCCCGGTCCCGGTCAAGGCCGCCGGCCAAGATTCCAGTGAAGGCCAAACTCGACACTGGTTGATGGTTTCAAAATCAGCCTGTCTGAACATTTTGGAATGCCCAAAATCAGAATTCCAAGTGGGAAGATGTTAGGGAGAATCCATGAGAATCCATCAACTTTGGGATAGCCGATTTTCGGACACACCCATGTTTCAAAGTTTTATTTACCCCTCTGTTTTCGGACAGACTCATCTTTTTCTGGGGGGTTGAAACCGCCACTGAGGACATGTCGGGGCATTGGAAGGACCTCACATCAGACAAGGCCGTGACACTTCGACCTGCTCAGGCGGTCGAGCTCTTGCTGTTTGCGGCCGAAAAGAAGGATCACTTCAGGACCTGGGTTGAAGATGTTGGGGATGTAGTGAGTCTGCTGGAGGTTGATGTGAGGCCAAAAACCTTCAGGAATTGATCATGAAACATCAACGAGTTGGTGTACTTATCAGTTTGAAGGTGGTTGTTATTTTTGGTGATTGTAAAAAACTTTAAAAAACTGTATCCTTAACTCGGAAAATTGCTTCCCAATTTCATTTGAATGTGGAGAGGTAGCAAAATCACGAAGTTTCACCTGAAATAGCGGTACAGGACAGATGCACACACCTTTCAGAGGTTTTCCAGCATTTTGACCACGAGAAAAACCTGCAGGAAGGGCCACCTACTGGGCGAGCTGGCCAGAAATATCGCCAAGTCTGGGGCTGGATCGGTGGAGGGCCTTTGCCGTTTGTTGGAAGGCAAGTCGCTGGATCTGCTTCAGGCTGGTGGACCCCGATGCCCTATGGATCTGCAATCGTTTTCTGTGAGGGTTTGTGGTGGTCTGAAAGGGGTCTGAAAGGGGTCTGAAAGGGGTCTGATCTTTCATAATATTGCAGCTTTGGCTGAACATGCTGAACTGGACAGGAACTTGAACCTATTCAGGGCTCTGGTAGCTAGTTGTTTGAAAACAAATGAAAACATCAAATCAATCTGACAAGCCAGAAAAGATCAGAACATACATGCACACCTTTTGTTCTGATATATCTCAAAACTCCAGGATCTACCCCACTTGCAATCATTTCTAGATATTGCATGACATTCCTAGGATTCAAATCCATGGGCTTCGAGGTCCCTTTTTGTTGGGCTTCGGGTTACATTGGTTCACCAGGCTATCAGCACTTTGGAGAAGATCGCGGCTGTGAGTTGGGACGAACAGACATTGCTAGCACTACTGCATGCCGGGCTGCATGAGCAGCGGCAGAAGGAAGATGTTTCGTCCACTCTGTCGCTCTTGGATAACGTGGTAGAAGTGCCATGGAAAGACTTCCTGCTGCGGGAAGACTGCAGTGTGATCCCATTCCTGGCGGAGAGTGGGGATCGCAGGCGCCAACAAAAACGCAGCGTCCAGGGAAAACATGGGAAACCAATATTGACAATATTGATGTAGATTTCCTGCACGAGAACACCAATCATAATGGGAAAGGAATGGCTGGTTTCCTTAATCTGCCCATCGTCAACATTGTTTTTGGTTATTTGCTTGCAGCCAGCCAGGGTGCAACGGAAGCTCTGCCAAGTGGTGGGACACCTGGAAGGAACCAGTGCAGTTGGCATGTTCTGTCGCCACAAGGAGGCAGTGATGGCAAGCTTGGAAGCAGCCGCCAGCACCGCTCCTGGATTCAGCATCTTGAGTCATGTGGTGAAGTGTTTCCAGAGTGCTGGCTTTGATACTGACCGGATGATGACCTGTGTCGCTGGCGCTTTCCACCGCATTAGCAAGGCAGGCATTGAGCACATGTCCGACATTTGGCGAGAAGTCAGCAGATGTGTAGCTGATCTGCGATATTCTGCGATTTAAGATCTTTCTTTTTGCTTTCCACCCCCCAAATCGAGGGATATCATAAGAATATTTTGGTGAATTGTCTTATGAAGATACAATGATATGATGATCATTCAAGTCACATATAGCACAACACACAATACTTATCCACATCATTCATCATCATTCCACATCATTCCACATCTGTGTCTCCCTTCAGCCAGTCATAGAAACCAGCCTCTTTTCCAACGCTTTCCAGGTGCAGATGGAGGTCCCCGAGGCTATGGATTGCACCCTGCAGCACTTCCGGGGCTTCGGGTCCCTGCATCGCTTCACGGATGACCATGCGCCTGCAGAGGTCACCATCTTCCTCTGTGGCGCTGCCGTACGCCTCGATGCTCAGGAGGTGCACTGAACATGTTTAAAGGGGCACCGCTGCAATACGAAAGGATGGCGATTGAATGGGTTTTCGGATGGGTTTTCAATGGTCGAACATGTCTTTCCTTAATTTTTGATAGTTTTGAATGGCATTGAAATAGTTTTCAATCAGTTTGTGATGGTCTTAATTGTTTTTTAATGGTTTATGGTTTTTATATAATCGTATTTTCCTTGGTTTATTCATGGTTTTGAACTGTTCTTTAGTGGTTTTTCAATGGTCTTAAAATTGTTTTTGGTGGGTGTTTAATGGTTGAAACGGTTTTTTAGTGGTTTGAATGGTTTTTTCTTCTAAAAGATGGGCAAAACCGAACTGGATGATCCTACTGCCAACAATGGACCTAACTGGCCTACCTGGTGGGTTTTGATTCTAGTTTTTGACCCCCAGGTCTGGAGAACGGATGCCTTTAAGGAAGAGCGCTTGAAGAAACTGGAGGTCAGGCAACTCTTGAGTTGCTTGAAGGCATTGCTGGGAACCGGCCGGGAGGAGCAACGTGTCTTCTTCAAGGCTGCACTGCAAAAGAACAACGAGGTGAACTTCACGGCAGTTGAAGCCTTGCTCTTCGTGCAGGTGGCCCATGAATTGAAGGAGGTGGCCGAGCTCGCCCAGCACCAGAAGATTATCAACAGAGCCATCGAGCAGGACTCATTGGTGGATTGTACCTTGCCAGAATTTCAGCTGTTTCTTTTTTTTTTGTGCAGGCGTTGCCTTTACGCCAGTTCTGAAACGTGGAATCATAGTTACGTTTGCAATGCACTAATTGCTGTTGCTTTAAAGCATGTTAAAAGTTCATGCACTGGAACAAGATGCGGGCTATGTAAACATCACCATGAACATCAGCAGCAACAGCAAGATAATCATCTCATCAAACATCCTCCTCCTCCCCCTCCCGATCGCAGAGAACTGATCATGGATCATAGAGAGCAGCAGCAACAACAATGTCAACACCATCAACAAAACTCACAAGAACATGCCCAACATCAAAAACGCTCGCGCGAGAAGCAATAGCATCATCAAAGTCAATATCAAGTCAAGACAGGGTTTGCGACGAGAACAAAGAGTAGGACATCAGCGTTTTCTCACACTACATAATAAAGAATAACGTAACAATCAATAACAAAATAAACTCAGGCATGAACCAAGAGTAGGAAATCATATGAAATCATCTTGAATTGATATCTGCTCAGGCGTGAAAGTGCTCCAAACCTTGGTGGAGCATGGCATCTCCAACTTGGAGAAGGTCTCCAAGGGAACGGCTCAGCGCATTGTGCAGATCGCCCAACAGATGTCCTCAGCGCAGCTGGAGAACCACCTCTTGGAGCTTCGTGCTGCGGTGCAGCTCTTGCATCAGCAGGGATACCTCAGCAGGGAGCAACAGACTGGGCAGCAACGCTTCGCCGAGAGGATGGAGATGGAGATATTTAATCCGAAGTTAGGTGATTTTAAGATCAACATGCAATTGGATTTAAGTGTCAAGTATGGGAGATATCCAGCCGCTTTGGGAAAGCTTCAACATTAGGGGCTCAATCAAAGAATTTTTGTCTTTGGGTGGCAATTTTGATAGGGAACATGATGATTAACCACGATTAATCACTTGATTTTGGGTACCCCTAGAGGCTAAACCAAATGGGTCCCTCCCTATGGCTTGAGCTGGAAAAAAATCAGGAATGGTCATATCCCATGTTCAAATATTCCCTCGTAAAATGGTGAACACACAGTTATACAGTTATACACAGTTAATATATTTGAGAACGAGATGCTCTTTAGAACATTTTAGAACCACCTTCTTGTTTTTTTCTTCGAATCTTTGCAGGATGTCAGCCTTGAGGAACCTCAGGGAGGTGGCGAGCAAACAGCGCTGCAATGATTTGTGCATTGCACAGATCATCGCGATGTTTCTGTCCGATCCCAAAAGCACGAGCAGGACACGAACGTCGATCAATCCTGGTGTGAAATAACAAAAGCTATGACGAGCATTTCAAGCCTAAACTGATCTAGACAGATCGACATAGTGTCCATGTATGTCCATTGTGTGTCCTCTATGTACATAAATAAATATGGCAGTGTGTCAAAACCTTGTACCCCTGGTGAACATCAAAATAGCTGGTAAATGGATGTTCATCCCACTAAAAATGGTAGTAATAGGTATTGACCCATACCCATATATATATATATATATTATATATGTATGTATATTATAATATTATGTGTGTATATATATATAGATATACACATACCTACACATACATGAGTCCATACTGGTGGAACTTCCACTGAATCTCTGGCCCGGCGAGGAGCTCGAAAAAAACCTTGGAATTGGCAGAGTTGCTCTGTGGTGCACGGGGCTCAGCACACGTCAACAGAATCAAAATCATGTGGCTTTCCTGCCGATTTGCCATCAAGCAAGTCCAAAGAACCAAGCAACAGACATCAATGGACCCAAAAACCAAAGTTCCCCCAGCTTGTTGCCACTGAAAAAGTGATCGAAGTGATTGTCGACTCAGGTGATTACAGAGCAAAAGGAAAACTATCCGCCCGAGACAGAATGCAGCCTTCTGGTTCGCGTGACTGGCAACGACAAGGTGGGATCTGCGTGTGAAGAACGTTTACAATTACCAGCAGAAATGGCTTTGGTTGAAAATCCGCTATCCCCAAAATCCATTGGTTTACCATCATTTTCCCATACTCTCCCATGTTTTTCCCATATTTTCCGATGATTCTTCCCTATTCAAATGGCTACCACGGCGGAATTGACACCGACCAAGGCCGCGCAGCAAATTCTTCCTGGTGTATACAGCGTGGTTGGCAAACACGATGGATGTTCGTTGGCAGGTGAACATGGACATACATGTGATGGCTGTACAAATATGTGATATGTGATATAGTACTAAGGTATAGTAGAATATAGCCATATGGATATAAGTTTGATATATATATATAAGTGTAATAATATGAAATAATATAGTAATATAACATTATATATCACATATGAATATAGTCGCCTAGATAAATTCTATTAATGTAGATAATTATTATATGTATATAGATAATGTCATTCATAATGTAACAGTAACATATATGTACATATATGTATTCACAGATGTGCAAGGATGGATCGGATGGGATATCTCACCAGCCTGAGCTAAATATTGTCCAGAGCATCGCGTCTGAGGTTCTGTGTACCAGAGAGTTGTTCCGCACATGGACAAGACGAACGCAGTCTACATGTATCTGGTTGGTGCTTTTTTTCCCCAACGTGTTTTATTTACCATCCAATAAATGGGAGGATGATCCCCATTGACTATGTATACCTAATTTATTTTCCAGGCTCAAAAACCAACCAGGTACTATTGGTCTGAACAGCACCAGTGGTATGTTGGCCCCAGTGTGGGCAGTGACAGTGCCACGACCTCAGGGTGTCCTCCGTCCTTTGAAACCAACGTATGGGGGTTTCCTTGGCTTGCCCAGGTGTGGGCGTACGCGGATGGTGCAAAATCATCCACCAGACCGCCACGTGACTCGGATAATGGGCATGAATGGAAGACCACTTCACCGGTTTGCACATGTTCCACACATGTTTTGATTCTTTGTCCCTTGGAATCACATTTTGAGATTTATTCTTTGTGGGCCCTAGTATAAACGCAAACGTTTTTGAGATGGGGTGAAAGCACCGAGTAGCAAGGGGTCTGAGACCAGGGGTTGGTAAATGTAAAGGCAAATAGGAATACATCTGAGCCAATTGAGAAAGTTGCCCAACAACACTTGGATTTGAAATGTGCCAGTTTGGGCACTTTCAAACATCACCTGAATAGATGGTTGCTGGGGAGTGAGCCCCAAGGGTTGAATGATGTTGACACCCAAGCTGCCTGCCGCAAGGCAGAAATTGGCACTGGCAAAAGCCGCTGGAGAACCAGAAGAAGCTCATCATAAACATCAGCGTTTTCTGCTTCGAGGTCCACTGGTGACACTAGTGCTTTCCAGAAATTGACCATGAAGGGTCGTTCAGAACTTGTCGACAGATTCTTTCCAAAGATTGATGAAGTCCTGGCTGGCGGGTGAATTCTCAAAATCATATACACATACTTATTACACACACACACATCATATTGATGTTGTTCCAACTTTTCCAACAACATTACTCCAGCATGAACCCCAGATAACAAAAAAGATATCAGCTGCACATTCCGAAGGCATCAAAAACCTTCATTAAAGATATCCTACAGAAATAAACATATTGTTTCCCACACAGTGAGGCGCCAGTGGCACAGCAAAAACAGTACTTGTAGCACCGACATAGACTCCCAAGTGCAAAGTTGGCATGTGCACCCATAGCACCTTCTGTCGCGAGCCTCCCGGGGCACCCTTTGTAGCAGCGACCTGTGCTTCAAAGCGCGCACAGCCAACTCTTGATATGGGAAGTAAAAATCTCAACTACTGCAATTTTTGGTGGAACCCAACCAGCAATGTCTGACCACAGGCTGGCCCCGCGCCCGGGCCAACCCAAGCAATGCCAAAGACAAAGGCGGCGGTACCTCAGGAGAGCGGAACCGCTGTGGATCCAATATTTTTCCAACGATTTAGATGACTTTTTGTTGAATTCCAGGCTGATGATTTTTATTTAGGACTTGATGCAGTTTTTTACGAAAGCCAGCCGACGGGCTAGGAAAGTTGAGTGAGAAGTGGGGGTAGTGGCTGTCGGAGGGTTTTGCAGGGCCATGCACCATTGGGAAAATTCTAATGATACGGCTTCGATTCCCCTCTGGTCCGTGCTGTGGAGGCTGTTTGTTTGTGCGTCTGTTCGTCGGTTTCTTGGGGTTGTTTCACGTTGTTTGTGTTTTTCTGGATTGTGCAAAAGCGGTGTGAGGTTGGGAAAGGGCGCTTCAGGTTCCGCTAGGAAAAGGACATGGGTCATGGCCACGGCCCAGGTATGGCATGACTCAGGCAGTCGTTACATGCAAGTTTCTGGGGAATGCAGCCGTTTACTGTAATCTTTTTTTGGTCATTTCGATTTCGTGGGGGGGTTCCATAAATAGGGGGTATCCCAAAATGGATGGAAAAGAATGGAACATCCTATCAAAATGGATGATTTGGGGGGTACTGCCATTTTAGTAAAGCGACCAAACACTGTCCCTGTCCCAGGCAAAGTCAAGGCCACACGAACCTGGCAACTCTGCAGTGCAGGCGGCCGACAAGGAACATCCACATAAACCAATCCACAAAATATATTGGTCAGTTTGAGTACTAGGCAAGCAACGCCAGAATGGAATTGTTTTTTTTGGTTGGGACGCCAAATCTTAGTTTTCTTCTGCTTGCAGTTCTGGCAGGTGCTTCCGCTGCAGGTCTCAGTTCCCAAATGTTCCCAATTGCCGTGCCAAATCTACCAATTCACGGTCCATTGTTGCAAGGGCGGTCCAATACTTTGAAACACAATCCATTTTTGACGTCTTGAGATGGTTCTAGATGGTTGGGTTTTGTGCGGCCAAGCAACCCTTCCAGCGAGATCTGGCGTTGATGTTTTCGTTTCCAAGAGAACAAGTCACTTTCGGGGGACGAGTCCAACCCCATGTTTTGTTTCATCCCAAGAAACCAACAAGACATGCAGGTTTGGGACGTTCGCCTACCCAAATTTGTGGTCTGATTTGAATCCCTCGCCATCTGGCCAATTTGAGTTGAAAAACCCTGCGATTTTCACCAGGCGAACGTTGAACCGCCGACCAAGAAAGCGCGGCCAGAGGTGCCAAAATCACCAGCACACTCCAAGATTTTCCAATGCACTGTGAGAGCTGTCATGTTTAGAGATGTCTGAAATTTCTCTGAAAGTTGCTCATCACAATCTGATTATTGATCTTTTTGTTCCAAAAAATCGAGGCTTCATCAGCAGTTTCCTACGAAACTGGCCATAACTGGGGGGTCGTTTTCCACCGAAGGTGCCACCGAAGAACCGCGCCTTTAAGCCCGGTGCAAAGATGCCCATGCCAAGTCCGCCAAGTGCAGCGCCAGAGCAGGCACTTTCAGTTCCCAATCTACATGTTGTATATATCTATATAGTCATATAGTAATATATACTTATACTATATACTATATATATATGGAACATTATATATAGTATATTACAATATATATGTATAATGTATTAGTTATTACATATGATATATTATTTATGATGTAGTATGTAGTATATAGTATATAGTGTATATTATAGATATCATATAGAACACAATATATATATATATATTGTTCATGTCCATGCAACCTACCCCTCTCAACCTCCCCCCACATAAGTAAGGAAACCACACAGATATTGAAACCTTATATTATTAAGCTCTTATGGTGTCTTTTCACCTATGATGCATGAATGGAATCAAGGTGAACATGACAGTCTTGAAAAGCGGCAACCCTGATTAACATACCAATTAAAAGACCGTGCGCAAGAAGAAACGGCCAGACTTACCCCTTAATATGGCTGTATTAAGCAGGGTTCATTTTGTTTTGATTAACATTGTTGGGGGTGATGTTTTCCCACTATAGACTTTCTTCTGGCCATTGTTGCTGTCTCGGCAGCTTACCCCATTGTGCCTGGGTAGAAATAGATGGCTAATAAACCCATAAAATAGTGGTTGTTGGCGGTTAACAAGCCCTTAATACGCTCTTATAATTTAAGGTTCACTTTGGGTTGGTTGAATCCCCATGATGCGCTCACCAAAAATCTAATGTTGTTCAATTTGTTTCAGTCAACCCCCCGGGGAAAAAACATGCTCCCTTGTTGAAGTGAGAAGCCTAAGGGAAAGCAGTGTCATAAACACTTTTATAGGAATTGCATGGGGCGACCAGCCAACGCTCACTGCCCCAGGTTGAGAATGAGAATCAACGGAAGTGCATGGAGTGGCTGAAAGGTTTAGATAAAGGAAAAGGACTGGGACTGGTCGGTGTTTGTTTTTTTCCTTTTCAAATAGAAACTGGAATATCGCAACGGATTCATATATTTGAGGTGGTTGAGACCCACAAACTTTTTCAGGAGAATTTGTGAAATACTTCGAAAAGTTGAAAGAACACTATGATGCCGACCTCGACAACATCAAGCTGGCGCGATTTGAAGACGAAGAAGGAAGGCAGTGTATCGAGAAGACATTCTATGAAGATATCGAGGCACCATCTGGTTGGAGATATATTTACCACCGAGGATTGGGGGTTGTATAATGTTGTATATAAGTGGGTTCATAACTCGTATAACCAATAAACCTATCCTAGAACCGGTTGGTGGTTCGCTTTCTTTTCCAAAAAGCTCCGCCATTTCCGTTGAAGCCCTGCCAATTTCTTGCTATTGGTTTCAATGACTGGTTGATTCGAACCCGTTTCCTTTGTCCGAAACCTTTGGGTTTAGGGTAGTAATGACCTGGCAATACCTGGCATATCCACCGTGTTCAGGCCATCAAGGGGGGGCATCAAATGATCTTCCGGAAGCATATCTGGAACATCCCGTGAGCGCCGTTTGCGGCAGAGAGGCAATAACAGTTTCTCGGAGAAGTTGTTAAGGGAAAAACAATGGAGAACCGACATTTGTACAAGATGGACCAAAGACAAGGCTTATGTGATATAGATGATACATGATTATACATGATTATACATGATGTACATCATCATCATCATCATCATCATCATCATCATCATCATCATCATCACCATCATCATCACCATCATCACCATCATCACCATCATCATGATGATCATCATCATCATCATCACCATCCTTACAATCATCACCATCACCATCACCATCACCATCACCATCACCATCACCATCATGATCATGATCATGATCATGATCATCATCAGCATCACCATCACCATAAGCATCACCATCAGCATCAGCATCACCATCACCATCATCATCATCATCATCATCATCACCATCATCATCATCATCACCATCATCATCCTCCTCCTCCTTCTCCTCCTCGTCATCGTCATCATCATCATCATCATCATCATCATCATCAGCATCTGGATCAGTATAAATAATGTACAATAATGGACAAGAGATATTTGTTCTCTTACACCAACCCATAGTCCGCCTGGTAAATTAATGTCCGCAGAAAGGTTCTGGCCCCCTTTGGCTGAGGCTGAGGCATCAACTTGAGTCGTGATGGACTCCTTGGAGTCAGGATGTGAATCACCGTTCTGTGTGAATGGTCCAGAGATTCTTTCGTCTCACCTTCCGATCGAGATCGGGCGGCCAACAGCCCCACCGTGTCGTGTTGATCTCGCAAAACAGGATGCGACGGTGTGCTGAATTGCTGAAGTTTGGTGTGTAACTCAGGAACTTAGCAATATCTTTCAACATCTTCTCATCCCATGAGTTGACGAAATGGTCAGTCACAACTATTCAGCAACACAATCCGCCTATTACCAAAGAATCCACTGTGGATCAAGCAGGTTCTATGCAATTGGTCAGGTCATAGTCATAACATGCTCACCAGCAGCCACGCTTAGCTGCTTAGCTTTTCAGCATGTCGTAGTAGCAACTATCCGGGTTTGGGGGATCACCTTTAGGCACGGCTCAGAATTCTCCCAAGAATTTTGATGTTCTAAATTGACACTAAGACCAATTATCCTAAGGTCCATACCTTTGCAACCGTCCACACCTTTTTCCCTTTCATCAGCAATGCCACACTGCCTTCGAAAGCTCAGTCAAGGGTGGGAACAGTCGGGAACTCAATGAAGAAAGGGTACAAACTTACCCTCTGGTAATTTAACATAGCTATTGAAAATGGCCATTTATAGTGAGTTTTCCCATTAAAAAGGGTGATTTTCTATAGCTATGTTAGTTTACCAGAGGGTAGTGTCAAAGTCACAACTCAATCACATATTGGATGCATCGGATTTTGGAGGCCACCACTGTGTTTTTTTGTTCCCTGGGCCGCACTGGCATAGGTCCTTCGAACAATGTCCTGGCAAGAAGGCGAAATTGCTTCCTCTGTGCCCGGAGGTGGGCTGATCAGCGATGGTCTCTGAACCAGGATTTTCCATCGCCATGTTTGATTGCCAGAGGCTGTACATATATATATTATATATACATACACATACACACATCACTGTATACATATATAACATTATATAACTATATACATATATAACTAAATATATATATATATATACACATACATATACATACCATGATTTACCTTGCATTTCTCACCCAAACGGCGCCATGCCTGCCACTGGCACAGGTAAGATCTTCGCTCATGGACCGATTGATGGACTTCCAGGAGCCCCATTCGTTTTGCTGGTTGAATCTCCCGCAATTTTCGTTGAAATACCCTGTCAATACCCCTCAAAATTCAGGACTTCAATATTCAAAACCGTGTTTCGGTTGGGTATTCCATCTCAGTGGGAAAGAATGGGAAGGAAAAAACCCTCTGGAAATCAGCTCCATTTGTTGATTTTTCCAGCAAAAAAGCCTCCATGGCTAGTGCGGGGATTTCCAAGCAAGTTACATTTAAGGACACTGGAGGGTATTCTATTCAATACCCTATTTAGTATCTCAATATTATCCACTGTTATCAAGGATTTACCGTTATTAACCATCATAGTATCCGTGATAATCCAAGGATAATCCAATGATAATCCAATGATAATCCAATGATAATCCAAGGATAATCCAATGATAATCCAATGATAATCCCATTATCAGCCATCATTGACCATGATTAAACCATCAATATGCCATTATTTGACGTAATATATGATAATCCCGTGATGTTTTTTTGAGGAAACAACGCTCGAGGACCTTGCGGCCGCAGTCTGTCAGTATCTGCGACCGATGGATGTGCTCTTTTTGCTCCCAGCGAGTAGCAGGTGCCTGGGGGCCTGGGGAATAGGTTTCCTCACCTGGCACCGTGGTTGGGCACCGTGGTATGCCCCACTTTTTGAACACGGCTGCACTGGCTGCGCTGCAGGGATCCACATAGCGACATTTCCAAAGTCCTGAGCTTGCCAATGGGTTCACCATTCTCAGCATCATTGGCAGCGTTTCAAGAACATACTCAGAGAAAAGGTTTGCAACCTTGATCGTATTCCTTTCAAATGACACAAAGGGTTGAAGGTGGAAGGATCAGAATCGGAGTTGTCATTTAAAAATTGTGGTTTGTCTGAAATTAGGATACCCCAGGTCTTATGGTTGATCATCATTTTCTGTCTTCAAAGATGTATACACCATTTTCAGACATACCTAAGTATCATATCATTACATTGTCGGTTGCAGTATGTTGCAGTATACATCCCATCACAATCCATTCTATCCTATCCATTATGTTATCGTTGGCTTTATACCACCCTTTTCAGCTTTCCATCCTATCTGAAAGCTCCTTTGCACCACCGCATCTCAGGGTGCAGCATATGGCTGGAAGCGAGGAGGCATTCTCGATGTTCGTGGATGGTAGGGTATATTGGATACATAATCTACACTGTTCCTTATGGATAAGTTATAGTTATGTAATAGTCCACCTCCATTGCTTACATCCTTGTGTCTAGCCTTTGTATTCGTCACAATCGATTGTTTCGCGCCAAACTTTGCTTGTTTGCTGGTAGCTCCAAAAGAGAACTTTGCTCTTTTCAGGAACTTTCCCATTTATAGTTGATTTTCCATGATTTTCACTTTAACACGTCCATTGTTTATAGGGAATATCCATTGCCACCTTTCACTACCTCGGCCCCAGGTCTGGAGATATTTCTGTCGCCAACGCTGGGGTTTCGAGCTCAGAACGACAGACGTCTAGCTGGCATCAGCTGGCATCATCTGGCAGCGTTTTAACCTATGGTTCCCGGCTAGGGGATAAGAGTTACTAACAGTTAAGATTTCGATCATGGAAATTCAGGTGATTTTGGGTGACGTTTCAATATTTCAATATTGGGCCAATTTTGACGGGACGTGGCCTATGATTGATAGCATTTTGGGCATGGTTTCAGGCTCCCAGATCCACGTTGGGACCCGAGGCCCAGCAACCAACTTGCAGCTGTTCCGAAGTGCCAAGGACTTTTTTCGATGGGGGGCCAGTGTTGGGCAGACTTGCAGCTGGTGAATTTCAAGCTAAAATCAAAGAGCACTCAGAGCTAATCGAATCATATCAGCCATTGGGAAGGTGCTATGGGCCACGGGAACCATATGCTTGCCCGTATCAAGATAGGTTGGTGATCCCACCTGGGTGTTTCAATGTCAACCCCACCATGATAATTCCAAGAGTGAATGTGTGAATGATCACCCCCCACATCAATGAACTGGGAGTTTCCAAAAGACCTGGCTTGACACAACGCCTCACTTTTTGCGAACGTTTCTTCCGTGCAGGATTGCCTCCGCGACTGCAACGGTTGGTATCCAAAGGATGTCAAGAATGGCCGGTGTTTGCCGTCCTTCCAGGTGGGAAACATAGTGACGCCGGGCTTTTACAGTAGAGGTGTTTTATCCTAGAAACCATGGTTTTGACATAAAACGTGAGGCTTTCCCGTCAATTTTCCCTTAAACCAATCCAATACTGTAATTAGATGATGTTTCTTCTCAAGTTGTGATTTCCAACATTTCTTCGATGCCTCTGGTTTTTCTTCCTGTGATTGCAGAATCCAAGGCCATCACTTCAAACGGGTGACGGTTGTTTCATGACACCCAAAAACAGATCATGTTGAATCATAGATGTCCTTTTTCCATTGGTTGGTTGATTAATAGAGGGGTTTGTTTACCCCTGTAACAAAAGGACATTATTGTGTTGAATTGTAGAAAGCAATCCAACCAAAAACAATCACATCGCTGTTCGTCTATTCTTAGCCTCCTTGAACGCAACTCCGCGGGATTTTTTCAAACATAACCTTCCAAGACATTGTGAGACAGCATACGGCTATGGATCAAGACTGTAGCCAATTACCTTGGCAGATACCCAAATAGCCACAGTAACTATTACTATGGACATCCCGCAGAATCTGCTACTTCTTTTTTTAATGATCAGATGCTGGCATGGTTTGAGGGGCCACCAAAAAGCAGGAAAAAGTATATAAATCCCTGAATTATCGTGAAAAGAGAATGGAATCATTGTTGCATCCTGGCCCTGTTCGGGACCCGAACAAGAACCTTTGGTTGGCGATTTGAAATCTTTTCCGCTTCCCTTCTAAAGCAATGGAACGAGTGGCTTAACCACCGACCAGACTGCCGACACTGGATTAAAGGGAAGTTCGATAGGAAACATCTATGGTTTTGATGCCAAAAAGCATGGTTTCCAGGTGTTTCCAGTAGATTTTGACGCTTGGGACCTATGTCCCTTGTTGAACACCTCCGCCCTTCAGCTTCGACGTCTTCAAGCTCCAGATCCACCGGCTTTGGCCCTGGATGTGCGGATGAATCACGAGGACAGATGGTTGGTTCATGGTGGCCTGCTGGCAGAAATGGGAAATTGCAACCATAATGGGGGTATAAAACCAACCATAATGGGACATTTGATGGGCTAGAAGTAGCCAACTTGATATGATAGATCACGTGACAACGGAAGTACCAGAGATCACAAAACGATGCCTGGGTTAGCAATAAACATGGCTATGAATTGGCACTGGCATTTTTTTATGAATGGGGATTCACATGGATTTACTGTAACGGGGTATGTATATAACAATATAGTAACAACTATAATCCCAATCTGGGTTTGTTTGAAAATGGGGATTGATCCTTCAGTTATGGCAATTTCACGGGGGAAAATCATGATGAACCATGGGAATTATGGGTACTCAAATTTCACACCCCAATTTGTTGAGGGGAATATCCAGCAACGTTCGTTTGAGGGGATTTTTCATCAACAAACATGGGGGGAACACGAGCGATTCTTATGCAGGGTTATGCTACCAAGTTGAATCGGGATTATGGTGGATTACCACTGTGGGATTGCACATGAAGCAACCCATAGAAGAGATGACATACAAAAACTCACTGGGCAGAAGACTGATCTAACCATGAACTGCGATTGAGTGCCCACGATTTTTTACAGACCATTTGCCATGCATTTGAAGAATCCTCAATGCTTCTGGATAAACTTATAACGACCTAACGGCGAGGTCACAGAAAAATGAGGTGGTGTACGAGTCTAAGAGTCCCAAAATGATCTTATTTCAGGTGAGTGAAGCATTAGAACTCACCCTTTGGTACTCAAACACGGCAATGGACAATTTCCCATTCATACATGTTCATCCTTTAGAGATGATTTTCCCACGAACATCTCTATTTGAATGTTTTAAAACCATCTATGATTCTATAGATGATTTTATCATTCATATATATATATATAAGATCTATAAGATGAACAATTTCATTTTGTGTGAATGTTTGATTACCCGAGGGTATCCAGATTCTTCATGCCAATGCTGCAGGATTTGGTGCTTGTGACGGAAGGCGCCGAGTCCAAACCTGTTTGGGACCTCAGTGGCATCATCAGTGTTAGTATCACTATTATCACTATTATCACTATTATCACTATGATTACTATCATCATAATATCACCATGTCCATCGTCCGCTGAGGCCAGGTTGATGGTGTTGGACCCCAGGGATGGTTCAACCAAAGACAACCTCCAGGTCCGATTTGTGTTCCGTTCCTGGGTTCCTGGTAGTTGGTAGCCCCATTTTAGGACACCTCCATATGTTTTATAGTCTTTGGTGCAAAAAAAATATGACATATATGACATATATATGACATATATTTAAATGATAACTTTTGTTTTCCCCCTCGTTTTCTGTGATTTTTTTCTATTTTCCATCTTTCTGGTTTCAGACATGTCTCCTTTTTCCATCTGATGTGATTCTAGATGACTTCCACAGGATTGGGCCCCCAGCTGCACTTGCCACTTGCGCAGCGCTTGGGTTGCCAGGTTTCAGATTGCAACGTGAATTGTTGTGACATCAGTCCTGGTCTCATTGGCATTGGAGGTGATGACTTGAAGGTGCCAAAAAAGGGGGTCATTTTTAGGCCACCCCTTCACATCCTTCACCAGTTGAGTTTTTGGTTTTATACCCCCATATAATTGAATATACTGTATACTCTACATACACCACAAATCTTACTTTGCCTGCAAATCCCAGTTGGTCGACCTCTACACCAATTCAGTGAATGAATACGGGGGGGCCCTTCCAAGGGGTAACTGGGTAGTTTTTCGAAAGAGCCACTCGGAAATGGCTGGTCATTTCTTGGATGGCAATGAAAGATGGTTCCCATTTGCAGATTAATTACATACCTTCAACTCTTCTGCCAGGGGCCAGGTTGGATAAAAAAGGGATAAAAAGGGTTTGTTTCGCATTTGGGGGATGCCAATCGAGAACACGGTGTGGGTACCTTCCGAAGACCGGAATAGGGTAGTTCAAGGCAGAAGGGTCGGAGCTTCTCAGACTGGATCATGATGCCACAGATGAGAGATGCTTGGGCTGTTTCGGGATTTCCAGACTTGCATTAGGTCTGAGACGCAATAAACCACCAATTCAGGTTGTTTTCTCACTCTTCCCCTTTCGGTGGTTCGATGTTCTGAATTCGACACGATCGGATCAGGGATTCATCTACCCTCCAGTCAAACATGGTTTTTCATCGCCATGGCTTGCCGGAAAATTCTCGACTGGATGATTTTCCCAACCATCAATTTTCAGTTTTTTTCTGGATTTCCCTATATGGATTTTCCGGATTGGATTTCCCAGAAATCGTCATGTTTGATTTCCGAGCCAGTTGCGGGTACCGGGCCTAAGCCCCGGGCTTTTTTTCATCGCAGGTGCAACTCTTCCGACGCCCTGGATCCATGACATATGGCAGGTTGGATCATAATGATTTGGGTTTGTCTGAGAATTTAGGGGAAAACCATGGGAAACCCTTAAATCCTCTAGTTTATGATGGCAATCTTCCCTATGAAATAGCAATTGAACATGGGTATCCCCCATTTTCAGACAGATCCATTTGGATACTTGGAGCATATAGTTTGAATGCATAAATCATTTCACTAAGCGAACTGGGTGAAGCATGGTTTCGCAGGGTTTCGATGGAGATGATATCAGATAGACATTCTTTTGAGGAGCACTGGAGGAAGGATATTTCAGTGTATCCGTGGTAGCTCGGCCTTTAAATTAAGACTCAGAGGATGAACCATCTTCCAAACCCATTTGGGTTTATTTAAAAATTGGGGATGGATGGGCCCCGAAAACAGCAATTTTTGCATATTAATATTATGATATAGCTTAATGGATAACCTGGTTTATAAACCATGGGATTTTCAGAGAGTGTAGCAGTGCCTTACCAGTTGCTCACCCACACCCCCAGTTCGCGCACCAGTTCGAGCTCCAGCAATTTGACGCATTGCGGGCAAGGCGGGCAAGCATTAGTTTTCCAACACGTTGATGGACACTTATCTGAGCCATTAGAAATACCCCTCTTGATTGGTGATTTTGAGTCTTGGGGAGTCCGCACTAACCCATAATGGGAATATTCAACCAACCAACACTGGACTGGGGCATTTTTTAAACGCCGGCATCAGACTTCAGCAGGAAGCGACAGCGGGGGATATATCTTCTGCGAGAGCTTCCAGTGCAACCTGGCTGCGATGGTTGAAACCTGGGGGACTTGCTCTTTAAGCTGTTGGATCTTGGGACAAGAGCGCACATACCCTCTGGTAAACGTTTACATAACTATGGAAAATGGTACCATTTGCAACGGCTACATCGACCAATATCGACTATAACTTATGGCATTTTATGGTCGACAGGGCACGTTTCAAATCCAGTGAATCCAGTGAATCCAGTGGTTTAATCCTCATCTTTTCCATGAAAACATGACGGCCACTGAGACTGCTTTGAGGTTCGGATCCAGTGAATGATCTTCGTCTGGTGAGGGAGGACCGGTGGAACACAGTGCTTGGTGCCAGAATAGGTTGGAGAATCCACAAGGAAAAGCTATGTGATTTCGATGGTAAAACCCTCAGTTGCTGCTCGATTTCTTTTCGAGATCGTTTGTCAACTATAGAAGTGGTCATCCAAAAATTCAGCTATGCCAGAGGTTTCATAGTTCTGTATATGGAACACTGCTGAGTGAAGATTGTACCAATAGTCAAGTTGCTTCACCTAGCGGCCAATGCTGAGCCCCCAAAGACGTTGCAGGATGCCGTGGTCGCACTGAAGACGGTGAAGAGCCGGCAGCCGGTAGGCGGGCTTTTTGGCCTGGTGGTGATGTTTCACCACATTTTTTGGAGGGGGGTGCATGTGTACATACAGTATAATACTGTATATATATATATAACTATATATATATACATATATATATATATATACATAGATAGTATATTTATAATACAACAAATATCTATCTCTCTCTCTCTCTGATATATATATATATAAATACTATAGATATATTGTATGACATAATATGTAATATATATATACATACATATTGTACATGTATATACGTCCATACGTATAGACATGGTCCCAGTGCAGGTCTGGAAGTGATCCACTGGGACCGTCCAGACATTCGCTCGTCCATTGTGGGTGGCTCTGCAGAATGTGGAGGTCCTCTACCGATGCGTCGATGTGTCCACTGGAAGAACACCACGTGGTCAGCCGAACTATGGGATGATTGTGAAGGTCACACCTTACCAGTGGTTAATCCAGTGGTGATGTAAGGCATTGTAAGGCTGTTTTGTTGTGCGAGGGTAGTCGATTTGCGGTTTCTGGGATTTGCTGGTCTCGCTGCGGAGGCAAATTCCTCCATGCTCTGGATTGCTTTGATGGTTGCTGCTCACTGAGCAATCTTGTTTGCACTGCAGAGCATCCAGTGACAAGGACCGAGTGGGCTGGTGTTTAAACAGAAGGAATATTTGCTAGTCAAGCGCACCATGATTCGCATGTTCACGCATTGTTCAGTATTTCCTGTACAAGTCTGCATAGCTGGTCTTTTCTTTGCATGCTTCACACTAATCAGTTGGTTGGTAGTTTCTTTCCATAGTTTCATTCCTATCTGAGACGGTTTCCGAATTTCCTCTGACCCATGTAAATATGGTTAGAAAATGTTAGAAACAGCATCATCATCCCATCTTTCCATAGTTTTGGGTACCCAAAGACTCAATGAACCATCACCCATTGGGCCCATTGGGCCCATTGGGACCAGCAATCCCAGCCGCACCGCAGCTGCTTCTCTGCAATGCTCTTTGATCTTCGACGGTCCATGCCGTGCGTGATGGATGTGTCGGGGCACCTTCGCAGGGGACATCTAGGTTTGGTACCTGAAGATGGGGGATGGACCCCGCAAAAAATGGCTGTACTGGTGGGAAACATATTAAATATGAACCATTGGTTTTTACGGGTCGATACTGATGATACTGGATTCACTGTGGATACTCTTCAGCGCGTCTGCAAAAGTCTGCTGGCTTGATGCTAAATGCCTTATCTTTGTCTCAGTAAGATGCCTCTTGTTTGCTTCATCTTATTGATTGAACGCTAGGACGATGAGGGAGATACTAAGCCGTTACTATGCTTTACTAAGCGAACAATATCAGATTTGATTGTCCGAACAATAGCAGTCTCGCCACTCGTGTCTTAGGCCAGTGACCGAGACAGATTTGGGTCAGAGCCCTAGTTTGTGGCGACAACTGCATTGATTGTCACTGGCCGAAGGCAACCAGCTATGTTTCAAGTTAATCTATAATCTATATGGGTATGGATCAATACCTATTAATACCATTTTTAGGGGGATTAACATCCATTTACCAGCTATTTTGATGTTCACCAGGGGTACAAGGTTTTGACATACTGCCATATGTTAATCTGCTTTTCACAACACGAAGACATCTTCGGAAGCAAGAGTTCGAAATCCCTTTCCTCCCAACATCCGTGGCTAGTTCCTTGGAACCGCACACTTTTCTGGACACCAGGAATCATCCGAAGCCTCAACTGATCAGATAAAAGGATTTGTGATTTGTCCAAGAATGGGGTATGTACAAGCAATCACTGGCCATGAATGAAGAAATGGGCAAAACTGAGAAAACGATGTCTTTTCTCTCCCATAGGATTTGGGGGGCATAGCCCTACCCAAATCAATAGCTGCCACCGAGGCACCTTGTTGTGGCCATTACGCACTGGCCGTTTCCCTCAGGCTTCGTCGGCGACCTTAGTGGGGGTCGAGGTTTTCCCCAGCGCCTCCTGACAGGTCTATGCGAATCTGCTGCGGGAACATGGAACTGGAACGGGCGAGATCCGCATGGTGGGGCCGGGGTGCAATGTCGGAAGGGGTTAGTAAGATTTTGACATGATACAATATATATATATATATGTCAAACATGTTTAGTATTTTGACATTCGACGAATGTCAACTTTTTCCAGCATGGGATCAATGGGATCACGTGATGGTGGATGACCATCTAGCCATACAGGGATGGGTCATGCCATCTATGGGACCTATCTGGACCATCGCTGGATGAGCATCCAGCTATCACCAATGCAAAAAATAGTGATGAAAGGTCGGAAGGACTTCACCAACTGATCCACACTAAGACTTGCTTGAAGGGAACATTTGCAGGAGATTTTGCTTTCAATCTTGATTTTTCTTGAGTTTTCCCTTGTGGTGTTTCGATCATCCAGAAATATTTATGCATATGCAAGCTGCGCCGAAGTGGGCAGGTGGATTTCAGATATCCATCCTTGAAGCTGTCTGTGCATTGCCGATTGCTGGAAGCTGAGATCATGACATATGCATACCTGGTTGGTGGTTTGGAATATGAATTTTATTTTTCCATATATTGGGAATAATCATCCCAATTGACTAATATTTTTCAGAGGGGTTGAAACCGCCAGCCAGATACATATGCCAACTACTTGTAGTGGTTGATGGTTTTGAACTGTAGCAAGTGGAAGGGGGATCACGACCCCACATTCATCACACATATTTCTATAATCTTTTATGCGGCTTATATGCACCCCACATGGTGCTGGAATAAACGTTGACAGAGCATAAGGCGCACATAGACATGGTCTTGTATAAGAGCCCCCAATCAAAATCAGTATGCTACACAATCACGAGAAAAATGAGCCAAAATGGATCAAAATGGCCAAAACATCAAGAAGAGTGACAATTGACGTGGCAATCGTATGACAACCGTCACTATCCACTGTTCCTGGCGCCTTGGAGGCCGAACCCAGTGGAGGATTTCCGATGTTTGGACGGCAGCATCTATGCGGTCTGTGCCGACAGAGGCCGTGGGTAAACGTTAACAAAAAACTATGGAAAGATCCACCATTTTTAATGGGAAAATCCACTATTTCTATGGCCATTTTCAATAGCTATGTAACAAATTACCAGAGGGTACCAGGTAGTTCAACTATAGTTCAACCAGGTCAGCTGTGCAAGTTCTGAATGTATCGGATCCTGGCATTTGGCCAGATGCTGAAGTATCTCGCCTGCGACTTCACAGGAGGGGGCTATGATTGCTGGTGATTGCTGGTGCCATAGTGCCATGTGGTGATCCCACAGTTTCAACTATCCCTTCCGCCCTTCTGCCTGTGCAGGTTCAATCCTGAAGTTGGTATGACCGAGTTGGATCCTTGCGGGCTGATTGATCAGCTTGGTGTTTGTGTCGAAAGGCAACCATAGGAATCCATACTGCCATACTGGCCATACTGGTTCCTTTCGACCCAGTAAATGCAGGTTCAATTCAAGACAAAAGTGATTATAGATCAATCAGTATATTTTTTGAAGCCTCAAACATGTCTTCAAAAAATGCTGCCATCGATCATAGGATTCTACAGGGAGTTGATCACCAAAAGTTTGATAAGAGTTAGATGAAAGTTCGATTTGAGTGGATTTTTACCACTAATTCTCTCAGTATCGACATCTTTTGGACCACCCTTACCCCCTCAGGTGCCTCTGCACAGTCGTGGAGGCACATGATGCTCGTGGTCGAACGTTTCGGGAGGACGAGTCTGATGACTTCGGCGACGACCAAAAGGGATCGGAA
Source organism: Cladocopium goreaui (assembly GCA_947184155.2). Taxonomy (NCBI): domain Eukaryota; class Dinophyceae; order Suessiales; family Symbiodiniaceae; genus Cladocopium; species Cladocopium goreaui. The sequence goes on along the minus strand of CAMXCT020006649.1, from coordinate 312,170 downwards.
TATAAATAGCCACTATGGTTCTAATCAACAAACACGTGGATTTACCCTGCAAAACAGGGGTTTAACCATGAAACATAGGGGTTTAACCCATGCACAATAGATTTGGATCTCACAAAATGCCAGATTTTTTTTACCCCACATCATGGCCATTTAAATACTTTTTATGGGGAAGAAAACCATGGACAAAAATCCAGGTTTGAAACCAGTGGATGGGATAGGGTTCCAAATTACCCCATAGCTATTTTGAGATTTGGCGAAGCACCGGATTTGGCGAAGCATTTTGGGAGAATCAAGCCATCAGAACATGGGGAATGACACGGCCTAAAACAAACGTCGCCAAGGACAAGAATCGCCATGGAGTGAACGTGTAGTAACAGATTTGGTTCGATGATTTAGCTGTTACCCTCTGGTAAACTAACATAGCTATGGAAAATCACCGTCTTTAATAGGTACATCAACTATAAATGGGCCATTTTCAATAGCTATGTTAAATTACCAGAGGGTAAACTTCACCATTTTCCGCCACCAACGGCGTTGGTTCGGTGATGCCAGGACTTGAAGGTCTTTGCCATGAGTCCCCAGGGCTTCGCCCTTGCATATGGCAGCTGGGCAGCACCTGCCGCCTGAATCTGCAAATGACTGGGTGATGTATTAATAATTTAATATGCATTTGTACAGTATGTATGAATATGTATGAATATGTATGAATATGTATGAATATGTATGAATATGTATGAATATGTATGAATATGTATGAATATGTATGAATATTAACCAAATGGAATACATACTGTACATATACATATTAATACATACTAATCACCCATGAATGGGTCATTTCACCAGAGCTGAGCGGCATGAAATCGTGGGGAGCCTGGAACATCCTGGTACCTGTTTGCTGAGCAGGTCATGAGTTTACGCTTGGACATGTTGCAAGACCACAGCGTTGGATGGTGCAATGATCATGTGCCGGACTTACCCGTTCTTAGTCAAGCTACCGTGAGGTAGCTGAGGTTGCTGTGGACCCACAGTTGCCACTTGTAGACCGTCAAAAGGATGTTGAATCTTGGTTTCCAAAAATGGGGTACCCAAAAAATGGAGGGTTCATAATGGAGCATCCGATTCAAATGGATGATTTACGGGTACCCCCATTTTAGGAAACCATTGGTCGTGACATCACAAACGATTCAACTCTTGCCACCAGTCGTCACCTGCACCTGGAATACCAGCCCTGTGTGGACAATTTGAAGTCTGCCTCTCAGTCGTTGTCCCATGTTTTTCGAACTTCAACGCAGACAAATAGAATTACCACTTTCATCCAATTCCACAGGGTGGACCCAAAGAAGATTTGCGAATTTTGAGACATCCAACTCTCAAACTTTGACCCTGTACCGAGCCTGACCGTCACCGTGACGACGTGACGCCCTGATTTTCTTGAGAATCCACACAGGTCAGCGGTGATTTCTCCGCCTTAATGCGCAGGTCGGGGCCGGTTGAGATTTGATGCAGGGGGACAGATGGACAGATTTTACCAAACACTTGGATCGCGGACGGCAGGTTTGCTTGAACACCGAGCGACACCTGAGTGCAAACAATTGTTGCAAAGTAGTTCAAATAGGTGTGTCTCGTTTTCGATCAAAATCCGCAAATTATTTAGTACACACACACACACTGACACACATTTTTTCAGAGATCAACAGGTGGGGCACCATCAAGGGATCTAGGGATCTCAAAATCCAACATAATGTGGCAACCCCAATAATAAACCATCCCCAAAATCACAATTGTTTAGGGGTGCTCTAAACTATCCCCAAATGGTAGGTTGATGGCATTGGGCTTCCCACAGAATTCTTGTTGTGCACAGCACCCACCACTGCTGCGGATTTTGTTCTTCAAGACGCAGAGAGTCAATTCCAGCTGCGTGCTTCGGTCACGAGCGGTCACGAGATATTAAGCGTGTCATTTGAATAAAATGTGTGGGGATTGGTCAAGCTACCCATGGGACCCGGTTTTTTTGGGATAATACAGATGATTGGCATTGATTTGCAATATGTATATGGTACCCCCCCTTCAAAAGCGATAAAATAGTTTGTGTCTTGAAACTATCACATGGTTGGGTCCAAGGGGGTTGTCCTCGTAGGGCAAGGGGGGTACATATACTTATAACAATGTTTAATATCCTCGTGGGGCAATATCCCACTACAAGGACTTAATGACTCTGACAAAGGCAGGTACGGGAAGGTACTAGTACATGACTGGAGGTACTAGTGCCTTAGTACCTACATGTCTTTGTAACATCTACTGGGGTTCCAAGACAATGACGCGCTCCCATGGCCAAGGTTTGGGTCGGCAGTATTCACTGCTAGACGTCTAAGACAATGAAATGCCCCCATTGCCAAGGCTTGGGCCGGCAGCCTCAAGGCACTTCCCTAGCAAAGTACCTGCAATTTCAGTCTGCTGTTTGCTCTTGTGGGCAACAAATGTTCTTCACTAACAAAGCACATTTTGAGTGACATCTTGTTCTGTGTCTCAACGTCCTTGGTTCAATCTGTCTCACTTTCGGTCGCCTCAAGCCACAGCCGCTCATTCGTTCTGTTCTGCCTCACCTTCATCAACTCATGGCTACCTTCTTTGTGGCTGGAAAAGTTCAAGTCAATGGACGCGGTGCGACGTTGAGGCGGAAAATCCAGCCTATGCTCCTCCTCAAAAGCGGGATCGAAGGAGATTGGACTCCAAGTGCTCAAAGGCGCCCGGAGGCTCCCTGGCCAAACCCATCGCGTCCCAGGCCCACCGCCAGCGATTCCTTCTGATATCCTCTGATGATGACTACCCTGTGCCGAACCCCCCGTTGCTCCCCTCGCCAGAGATCTCTACTGATGAGGAGGCCATAGTACTTCCGCTGCCGGCCAAGTGCCAGCGCTGCTGTGAGCAAGAAGAAGAGGTTTGGTCTTTGGCTGAATGAGACCCTCTCGGATCTGTCGGACAAAACTGAACAGGAGAACACCCACAAGGATGGGGTGACGCTTCACAACATGACTGCAATGTTCGGAGTGTGCACGCATCTTGTCTTGTTATTAGTTGTGTCAGTTTTGCAACTTCTTGACAAGCTCACAGCACTCTTCAAAGCCCGCAGCAGTCTAGTCTTGCTACTCCGCTTGCCGCTCTGAACATATTTGATCTCTTTGCTTTAGCTCACGCAGTGCGTCATAACTATGCAATCCATCCATTTATCAAGATTTAAGCTATTTTATGGTTATTGGTAGGGGGTAGCGTATGTATATATATATATATATGTGTGTGTGTATCAGTGTATACATATATATATATATGTATATATATATATATATATGTATTTATATATATATATATATATATATTTGTTTGGATAATGCCAGTGGTTCCCCATATACTATAATATTGTTTGGATAACTCCGTGATCTTCCATATTTGCTTGTCTAATACATGGGATGTTTATATGTAGGGAGGGATGAATGTCCACAACTACAAGGTATTTTGGTATTAACAGCACGGTACTAGAGTAGTCATGTGTGGAAGGGTGACAGCAGGAAAGTCTTGAAACTGCTGAAGCGGCTGAAGCATGAAAAAAACACATCCGTCTTCGAGGGAAGTTGTAGCGACATATTGCCATGACTCCGTGACTATATCATCCGATGTTTGGGCTCAAGTACAGCGAAGCTAATGGCAAATCTTCAAGGCATGGATTTCAGATTGAGTAGAGCAGCATCACAGAGAGCTGAGAAGAGGTGATACACGTGTCGCAACTGCAGGTGTCTCTGGCAATGGGGCAGGGACTGGTGATTGGCCTCAGATATTGACTCACAATGTCCATTGGAACTCCTCAAAAATGCCAAAGACGCATGTAAAATGTTTGACAAGGACTAGATGAGCGATTTTAGGGAATCCGAATAGGTCAGTAAACCATGTGAGCAGTGTTCAGAGCCCTTGTTGGTTGATGATCATAGGGGGCTATACAACCCTTCATCTATTGGCAAGGGGATTACATACCATAATCCAACATGGGAGTCCCCTTTTTGACCAGGATGATGGAATTACAATTTCGATCAATTTCGGGTTTTGAACACAGCAGGCTACGGCTAGGCTTCTATTTTGGCTCACATCCCTCGCTGTCTCTAAGTCTGGAGCCAAAAATAAGATCGCCGGCGCCCTCGGCGGCAAGGGTTTGGATCTCAGAGGCGGTTGAAGAATTTCTTTCGAGAAATCGACTTCCAGATTGGTGAATAGTGAAGGATGATATATGTACATGTGATATGATATTTATGGATGTGAATAGTTATATATATATATGATGTATGTATATATGTATATATGCATATATGTATATATGTGTATATGTAAATATGTATATGTATATATATATATATATGTATATGTATATATATATGTATGTATATATATATATGTATATATCCATATATGTGTATATTTATATGTATATATATGTGTATATACGTGTATATATCTATATATGTATATATATACATATCTATGTGTATGTGTATCTATTTGCATAAATATGTATTTACACACATATATATATATGTATAACTATGTTTTCATGTGTGTCTATATATATGTATACATGTATAAATGTATATGTATATATATGTATATCTATATGTATATATATGTATATATATATATACATAAATATATATATATATATGCATATACATATATATATATATTTATGCATATACACATATATATATATGTATAGTATATATATATATGTGTTTATATATATATACATATATATATATTTGTACAAATATGTATATATAAACATATGTGTGAATGTGTATACACACACATATATATATATGTCTATATATATATAACCATCCTGAAGTAGATAGAATCTCTGGAATTTCAAAAAAAAAACGGTCTGAAAAAAACCTATAGATAGAATCCCAAAATGGCTCAAAAATCCGGGTCGATGATTGGTAAAAAAAAGGTCCCTCAAAAATGATCACAAAAGCGGTCATTTAGCTTGTGATTTGGTTGTTTGGGCCTTTGGAATGACTACCAAATGTTGTCATTATGCTGGTGTATTAGGTTCTGGCATGCGAATTTCAGCCCAAAATCTTCCAAAGAAATTGTCACTGTTGCTGGTGGTTCCCAGAAATATAGATCCTTTGGCAGTGGTATTCAATAGTCAAATCCAAGAAAGGAATGGGTGTGGGTCAAATTATCACACCCCAAAATTGATAGTTGATTTTTTAAGATGTGAAATTTTGAAATTGAGCTGGGGCCAAATTTGACCCGTACCCATTTAGCTACAGTGTGCTCACCGGACCTCCTGGAGATTTTGAATTTGGACATCGATCAAAATCGGATACTTTAAAAAGTAATCTGTATAGAATTGGGTGTAATTGGGACAGAAGTTTTGATCCATCCCCATATTCTTCTATATTCCTTCATATTCTATCTATGGTATCAACCACTGTGCTGACCCCTCCCTACTGCATTCTGCTAACAACGGCAGGTTTCCAAAAACCATTCCATGTGTTGTAGATTCTTTGGCAATGGTATTTTTGGTTCCCGGGATGCCCAAATAGTCAAACCCAATAAAGGAATGGGTGTGGGTAAAATGATCACCCCTACAAAATTGATAGTTGATTATTTAAGATGTGCAATTTTGTAATTGAGTTGGTGTGCTCACCGGACCTCCTGGAGATTTTGAATTTGGACATCGATCAAAACCAGCTACTTTAAAAAGTAATCTGTATAGAATTGGGTGTAATTGGGACAGAAGGTTTTGATCCATCCCCATATTCTTCTATATTCTTTCATATTCTATCTATGGTATCAACCACTGTGCTGACCCCTCCCTACTGCATTCTGCTAACAACGGCAGGTTTCCAAAAACCATTCCATGTGTTGTAGATTCTTTGGCAATGGTATTTTTGGTTCCCGGGATGCCCAAATAGTCAAACCCAATAAAGGAAAAAAAAATAAAGGAATGGGTGTGGGTAAAATGATCACCCCTACAAAATTGATAATTGATAATTGAAGATGTGCAATTTTGTAATTGAGTTGGTGTGCTCACCGGACCTCCTGGAGATTTTGAATTCGAACGTAGATATAAACTGTTGGATAGTCAAACTCTATATAAGATCATGAACCAACAGTGGTTTTGAATACAGCCCAAAAGGTATTTTCAGAATCCATAAATTATAATACCACTTTGGATAATATATTGATATAGCACATGTTGTTAAATACCACTGGGTATTAATCCAATTAAGAAAATTGTCTTTGACAACATGTGATTGTTTTTCCAACCGGGACCTTTTCAGGGATATTCTAACTATAGATCTTGCCAGGGGCTGACAACTCGGCTCCCCCGTAAAGGGAGCATAGCCAAAAAACGTGACGGGATTCCAGAATCCCGTCATCACCCCCCTATGTGGGGGACGCCCCGGAAAGCGACCGAGTGTGCTACTATAGTGTGTAAGGTGCACTCTGTGTGAAATATATGCTTTGTATGTGAATGATATCAAATATGTAGATATAATATGTATGGTGTTTACTATGATTGAAACATATGCTTTATATGTGAATGATATAAAATATGTAAATATAATATGTATGGTTGGATAGTCAAACTCTAGATAGAATATCCTCTAGATCCATGAAAAGACAGAATTTTTAAAGGATGCTTGGAATTAAGCATGTATTTGTGGTGCTCCCTGCCCCTTCCTCCACATCTACCCATCCAAAGTTCATTCTTGGAGCTGTTTGAAAGCAAGCTTTAAAAGGAAAATGGCATTAAAAAAAAGGAATCCGAGATCTCACCATCCAAAGTTGAAATTGCAGGTTTTGAAAAGAAACCACAAAAGGAAAATGGGATGAGAAAAGAAATAATCCACGATCTTACCATTCAAAGTTCAATCTTGCAGGTTTTTGAAAAGAAAGCTGCGAAAGGAAAAGGAGATGAGAAAAGTACAGAAAAGTAGGAATCCAAGATCGACCATCCAAAGTTCATTTGTGCTAGTGCTGTGCTAGGACAGTTGGGCAAAACTATAGATAGAATATCCTCTAGAACCATGAAAAGACTGAATTTTTAAAGGATGCTTGGAGTTGAGCATGTATTTGTGGTGTTCCCTGCCCCTTCCTCCACATCTACCCATCCAAAGTTCATTCTTGGAGCTGTTTGAAAGCAAGCTTTAAAAGGAAAATGGCATTAAAAAAGTAGGAATCCAGGATCTTACCATCCAAAGTTGAAATTGCAGGTTTTTGAAAAGAAGCAACAAAAGGAAAATGGGATGAGAAAAGAAGAAATCCACGATCTTACCATTCAAAGTTCAGTCTTGCAGGTTTTTGAATAGAAAGCCGTGAAAGGAAAAGGAGATGAGAAAAGTACAGAAAAGTAGGAATCCAAGATCGACCATCCAAAGTTCATTTGTGCTAGTACTGTGCTAGGACAGTTGGGCAAAACTATAGATAGAATATCCTCTAGAACCATGAAAAGACTGAATTTTTAAAGGATGTTTGGGATTAAGCATGTATTTGTGGTGCTCCCTGCCCCTTCCTCCACATCTACCCATCCAAAGTTCATTCTTGGAGCTGTTTGAAAGCAAGCTTTAAAAAGAAAATGGCATTAAAAAAGTAGGAATCCAAGATCTCACCATCCAAAGTTGAAATTGCAGGTTTTTGAAAAGAAACCACAAAAGGAAAATGGGATGAGAAAAGAAGGAATCCACGATCTTACCATTCAAAGTTCAGTCTTGCAGGTTTTTGAATAGAAAGCCGTGAAAGGAAAAGGAGATGAGAAAAGTATAGAAAAGTAGGAATCCAAGATCGACCATCCAAAGTTCATTTGTGCTAGTGCTGTGCTAGGACAGTTGGGCAAAACTATAGATAGAATATCCTCTAGAACCATGAAAAGACTGAATTTTTAAAGGATGCTTGGAGTTGAGCATGTATTTGTGGTGTTCCCTGCCCCTTCCTCCACATCTACCCATCCAAAGTTCATTCTTGGAGCTGTTTGAAAGCAAGCTTTCAAAAGGAAAATGGCATCTAAAAAGTAGGAATCCAAGATCTTACCATCCAAAGTTGAAATTGCATGTTTTTGAAAAGAAACCACAAAAGGAAAATGGGATGAGAGAAGAAATTCTCCACGATCTTACCATTCAAAGTTCAATCTTGCAGGTTTTTGAAAAGAAAGCTGCGAAAGGAAAAGGAGATGAGAAAAGTATAGAAAAGTAGGAATCCAAGATCGACCATCCAAAGTTCATTTTTGCTAGTGCTGTGCTAGGACAGTTGGGCAAAACTATAGATAGAATATCCTCTAGAACCATGAAAAGACTGAATTTTTTAAGGATGTTTGGGATTAAGCATGTATTTGTGGTGCTCCCTGCCCCTTCCTCCACATCTACCCATCCAAAGTTCATTCTTGGAGCTGTTTGAAAGCAAGCTTTAAAAGGAAAATGGCATCTAAAAAGTAGGAATCCAAGATCTTACCATCCAAAGTTGAAATTGCAGGTTTTTGAAAAGAAACAACAAAAAGAAAATGGGATGAGAAAAGAAGGAATCCACGATCTTACCATTCAAAGTTCAGTCTTGCAGGTTTTTGAATAGAAAGCTGTGAAAGGAAAAGGAGATGAGAAAAATACAGAAAGTAGGAATCCAAGATCGACCATCCAAAGTTCATTTGTGCTAGTACTGTGCTAGGACAGTTGGGCAAAACTATAGATAGAATATCCTCTAGAACCATGAAAAGACTGAATTGTTTAAGGATGTCTGGGATTAAGATTAAGCATGTATTTGTGGTGCTCCCTGCCCCTTCCTCCACATCTACCCATCCAAAGTTCATTCTTGGAGCTGTTTGAAAGCAAACTTTAAAAGGATAATGGCATTAAAAAAGTAGGAATCCAAGATCTTACCATCAAAAGTTGAAAAATGCATAAAAATGCAGGTTTTTGAAAAGAAGCAACAAAAGGAAAATGGGATGAGAAAATAAGGAATCCACGATCTTACCATTCAAAATTCAGTCTTGCAGGTTTTTGAATAGAAAGCTGTGAAAGGAAAAGGAGATGAGAAAAGTATAGAAAAGTAGGAATCCAAGATCGACCATCCAAAGTTCATTTTTGCTAGTGCTGTGCTAGGACAGTTGGGCAAAACTATAGATAGAATATCCTCTAGAACCATGAAAAGACTGAATTTTTAAAGGATGCTTGGAGTTGAGCATGTATTTGTGGTGTTCCCTGCCCCTTCCTCCACATCTACCCATAAGCAAGCTTTAAAAGGAAAATGGCATTAAAAAAGTAGGAATCCAGGATCTTACCATCCAAAGTTGAAATTGCAGGTTTTTGAAAAGAAGCAACAAAAGGAAAATGGGATGAGAAAAGAAGAAATCCACGATCTTACCATTCAATGTTCAGTCTTGCAGGTTTTTGAATAGAAAGCCGTGAAAGGAAAAGGAGATGAGAAAAGTACAGAAAAGTAGGAATCCAAGATCGACCATCCAAAGTTCATTTGTGCTAGTACTGTGCTAGGACAGTTGGGCAAAACTATAGATAGAATATCCTCTAGAACCATGAAAAGACTGAATTTTTTAAGGATGTTTGGGATTAAGCATGTATTGTGGTGCTCCCTGCCCCTTCCTCCACATCTACCCATCCAAAGTTCATTCTTGGAGCTGTTTGAAAGCAAGCTTTAAAAGGAAAATGGCATTAAAAACATAGGAATCCAAGGTCTTACCATCCAAAGTTGAAATTGCAGGTTTTGAAAAGAAGCAACAAAAGGAAAATGGGATGAGAAAAGAAGGAATCCACGATCTTACCATTTAAAGTTCAGTCTTGCAGGTTTTTGAATAGAAAGCTGTGAAAGGAAAAGGAGATGATAAAAGTATAGAAAGTAGGAATCCAAGATCGACCATCCAAAGTTCATTCTTGGAGCTGTTTGAAAGCACACTTTAAAAGGAAAATGGCATTAAAAAAGTAGGAATCCAAGATCTTACCATCCAAAGTTGAAATTGCAGGTTTTTGAAAAGAAACCACAAAAGGAAAATGGGATGAGAAAAGAAATAATCCACGATCTTACCATTCAAAGTTCAGTCTTGCAGGTTTTTGAATAGAAAGCTGTGAAAAGAAAAGGAGACGAGAAAAGTATAGAAAAGTAGGAACCCAAGATCGACCATCCAAAGTTCATTTTTGCTAGTGCTGTTCTAGGACAGTTGGGCAAAACTATAGATAGAATATCCTCTAGAACCATGAAAAGACTGAATTTTTAAAGGATGCTTGGAGTTGAGCATGTATTTGTGGTGTTCCCTGCCCCTTCCTCCACATCTACCCATCCAAAGTTCATTCTTGGAGCTGTTTGAAAGCAAGCTTTAAAAGGAAAATGGCATTAAAAAAGTAGGAATCCAGGATCTTACCATCCAAAGTTGAAATTGCAGGTTTTTGAAAAGAAGCAACAAAAGGAAAATGGGATGAGAAAAGAAGAAATCCACGATCTTACCATTCAAAGTTCAGTCTTGCAGGTTTTTGAATAGAAAGCCGTGAAAGGAAAAGGAGATGAGAAAAGTATAGAAAAGTAGGAATCCAAGATCGACCATCCAAAGTTCATTTTGTGCTAGTACTGTGCTAGGACAGTTGGGCAAAACTATAGATAGAATATCCTCTAGAACCATGAAAAGACTGAATTTTTAAAGGATGTTTGGGATTAAGCATGTATTTGTGGTGCTCCCTGCCCCTTCCTCCACATCTACCCATCCAAAGTTCATTCTTGGAGCTGTTTGAAAGCAAACTTTAAAAGGAAAATGGCATTAAAAAAGTAGGAATCCAAGATCTTACCATCCAAAGTTGAAATTGCAGGTTTTTGAAAAGAAGCAACAAAAGGAAAATGGGATGAGAAAAGAAGGAATCCACGATCTTACCATTCAAAGTTCAGTCTTGCAGGTTTTTGAATAGAAAGCTGTGAAAAGAAAAGGAGATGAGAAAAGTATAGAAAAGTAGGAATCCAAGATCGACCATCCAAAGTTCATTTTTGCTAGTGCTGTGCTAGGACAGTTGGGCAAAACTATAGATAGAATATCCTCTAGAACCATGAAAAGACTGAATTTTTAAAGGATGCTTGGAGTTGAGCATGTATTTGTGGTGTTCCCTGCCCCTTCCTCCACATCTACCCATCCAAAGTTCATTCTTGGAGCTGTTTGAAAGCACACTTTAAAAGGAAAATGGCATTAAAAAAGTAGGAATCCAAGATCTTACCATCCAAAGTTGAAATTGCAGGTTTTTGAAAAGAAACCACAAAAGGAAAATGGGATGAGAAAAGAAATAATCCACGATCTTACCATTCAAAGTTCAGTCTTGCAGGTTTTTGAATAGAAAGCTGTGAAAAGAAAAGGAGACGAGAAAAGTATAGAAAAGTAGGAACCCAAGATCGACCATCCAAAGTTCATTTTTGCTAGTGCTGTGCTAGGACAGTTGGGCAAAACTATAGATAGAATATCCTCTAGAACCATGAAAAGACTGAATTTTTAAAGGATGCTTGGAGTTGAGCATGTATTTGTGGTGTTCCCTGCCCCTTCCTCCACATCTACCCATCCAAAGTTCATTCTTGGAGCTGTTTGAAAGCAAGCTTTAAAAGGAAAATGGCATTAAAAAAGTAGGAATCCAGGATCTTACCATCCAAAGTTGAAATTGCAGGTTTTTGAAAAGAAGCAACAAAAGGAAAATGGGATGAGAAAAGAAGAAATCCACGATCTTACCATTCAAAGTTCAGTCTTGCAGGTTTTTGAATAGAAAGCCGTGAAAGGAAAAGGAGATGAGAAAAGTACAGAAAAGTAGGAATCCAAGATCGACCATCCAAAGTTCATTTGTGCTAGTACTGTGCTAGGACAGTTGGGCAAAACTATAGATAGAATATCCTCTAGAACCATGAAAAGACTGAATTTTTAAAGGATGTTTGGGATTAAGCATGTATTTGTGGTGCTCCCTGCCCCTTCCTCCACATCTACCCATCCAAAGTTCATTCTTGGAGCTGTTTGAAAGCAAACTTTAAAAGGAAAATGGCATCTAAAAAGTAGGAATCCAAGATCTTACCATCCAAAGTTGAAATTGCAGGTTTTTGAAAAGAAGCAACAAAAGGAAAATGGGATGAGAAAAGAAGAAATCCACGATCTTACCATTCAAAGTTCAGTCTTGCAGGTTTTTGAATAGAAAGCCGTGAAAGGAAAAGGAGATGAGAAAAGTACAGAAAAGTAGGAATCCAAGATCGACCATCCAAAGTTCATTTGTGCTAGTACTGTGCTAGGACAGTTGGGCAAAACTATAGATAGAATATCCTCTAGAACCATGAAAAGACTGAATTTTTAAAGGATGTTTGGGATTAAGCATGTATTTGTGGTGCTCCCTGCCCCTTCCTCCACATCTACCCATCCAAAGTTCATTCTTGGAGCTGTTTGAAAGCAAACTTTAAAAGGAAAATGGCATCTAAAAAGTAGGAATCCAAGATCTTACCATCCAAAGTTGAAATTGCAGGTTTTTGAAAAGAAGCAACAAAAAGAAAATGGGATGAGAAAAGAAGGAATCCACGATCTTACCATTCAAAGTTCAGTCTTGCAGGTTTTTGAATAGAAAGCCGTGAAAGGAAAAGGAGATGAGAAAAGTATAGAAAAGTAGGAATCCAAGATCGAGCATCCAAAGTTCATAATTGAAGGTTTTTGAATGGAAAACTGTGTTTGAAAGGAAGAGTGCATGAGAAAAGTAGGAATAGCTGATCTTACCATCCAAAGTTCATTCTCGCAGCTGTTTGAAAAGGAAACTTGGAAGGAAAATGGAAGGAAACAAATTGGAATGCACGATCTTACCATCCAAAGTTCATAATTGAAGGTTTTTGAATGGAAAACTGTGACAGGAAAAGGACATGAGAAAAGCAGGAATCAAACTTTGAAAGGAACATGGCATGAGAAAAGCTGGAATCCACGATCTTACCATCCAAAGTTCACAATTACAGATTTTTGAAGGGAAAAGTGTGAAAGGAAAAGGAAATGAAAAAAGTAGGAATCTACGTCTACGATCTTACCATCCAAAGTTCATTTTTTGCAGCTGTTTGAAAAGGAAAATTTGAAAGAAAAAAATAAAGTGGAAGGTTTTGAAAAGGAAAGGAAAAAAAAACACATTTTGAGCATCCTGGAGTAGATTTTGGAATATTCTATCTAGGGGGTCCGAATATATAGTTTAGTATTGGGTCAAAAAACCCTGGTTTTTTTCAAAAAAAAAACGCCCCCTACGATACGGGATTCTATCTACTCCAGGATTGTTATATATGTATATGTATATATATATATAGATTTATGTATATGTATATATATATATGTGTACATATGTATATATATGTATTTATGTATACATGTATATATGTATATATGTAGATATTATATTTATATATATATATATATTTGAAACATACACACTGATATATAGATGTATGTATGGATCATCCAACAATTTCCCCTTTTAAGTTTTTAAGATGGAACAAACTCCATGTAGATTCTAGATACTGGAGCTGATTACAAAGCACCAGCCTCGCATTTTGCAATTAGTCAGTTTGCTTTGGCCACTTCAATCTTCGAAGGTGAGAGACCGGTGTCTAAGGTAGTCTGCCTCGATGAGCCTTGCAATAATGCCATTTCTGAGTTTGCCCGAATTATCGAGAATGCGTCCCATTAGCTCAAGATACCAACAAGAGTACCGGAAGTCAGGACTGGCCGATTATTTGTGCCATTGTGTCAACACTAAGACTTGTTCCAAATTTCTGGATTGGCTTCCATCCTGGTGACAGTGTTGATCATAGATCAAATCATATTGTTAAGATCATATCAGATCATCTAAGATCATGATATAATCCGAACATATCCCATGTAATCCCTGGTTGCAAAATATGTCAGCCCCTTCACAGCTACCATTCTCCTCTCTAGCAACCACCGAGGTTCCGAGGCCGAAAGCCAGGGGAACCCAGGAAGTTCGAGCCACTCGATGGTTGATGATTTTTACATCAGGGTCAATATGAAAGATATGATAGATGATATGTGTAGAATATTAGACATGATGAATGCAGTTCATCATCCATAGATTTTCACTATCTATAGAACCATACTGTTTGATCATATTATTGATGAAATCTATCTATAGATGTTAATCCATCATGAACAGATATCCATTATAAGCTATATATATAGATATGGTGGTTTTCTAAAGCTGGGGTATTCCATTAGAAACCATCCATTTTTGGGGTATCCCCATTTCAAGAAACCTCCATATGATGGTTGGTTAGATGGTTGGATTTATAACCATTTCTATAATTCATTATAATTCATTATAATTCATTATAATTCATTATAATTCATTATAATTCATTATAATTCATTATAATTCATTATAATTCATTATAATTCATTATAATTCATTATGATTCTATAGATTATGTACATATAAATATATATAACCATATAAAACTATATCACCATTTACCACTCCATCTCCGCTGAGTCCATTGATTTTTCTTTCTTGGCCGAGGTGATGCTGCCGCCTCAGGCGGACGGAACTAGTCAGTATATCATGGGGAAAATCATGAGATATGATGGGCAATACATATTAATACATAAATATGATATATATATATAACTTGTATAAAACCAACAATACATATGATATTTGGGTGGGTCTGAAACGGGGTATTTTTCCCCCAAGTTGAAGTATCACGAAATGTCAGGTGAAGCTGGCTATCCCAAGTTGTAGGATGAGACAGTCATGGCGCAGGCTGCAAACCATCTGTTCCTCTCGAGGGCCAATACTCAGTGAAGGAGGTGGCGGCTGTGACTGGATCAGTGTGCCATCGGCGCTTTTGAAAGATGGAAAGCCAGGAGTGGCCCCAAAGAAAAACAAGTGGATTTTATTGGATTTTCATCAACGTATGATAAAATATGTGGGTATATTTTATGCTGATTTTTTTCCCCTCGTTTTGGGAAGCGTTGCTGCTTTGACACAGCACGAGTTTGCAGGCATTGGAGCTACAGAAGGCGCTAAAGGCACGGAGTCAGACATCCTCAATCATCCTCAACCATCCTCCATCATCTTCCTCAACCATCGTCAACTACAGAAAGATCATGCCTCAAAAGGCAGATGCTGGAGATTTATATCAACTATCACCCACGATGGAATCCCCAAGGTCGAGTTAGCGACCAGCAGCCAACCTAAATCAGCGAGCCATTGAAAAAACGACAGGTTTTGGCAAGTCAATGACCACGGATGGGGAATCAGGGATGGGTTTGTTTAGGGTTTATTGAGGTTGTGTACGTTTTCGGTGTTCTTTGGTCACTAATGCTGTTCCTCTGGTCACCGTTCGTGGCCTTCGATTCAACGTTTCAACGCTTCCGGTCTCTGATTCTGGTCTCCGATTGGAACCTTGCTCCGGCATCCATCATCCACCATCACAATCACCTATCATGATCCACAGCCATCAAGCATCACTCACCATCATCCACCATTAATCTGACTGTGTCTGCCATAACCTGTGGCCGCCGTGCCGGAGGCTGCCTTCGCAGAAGATTCCTTTCAGAAGCTGCTGAAACTGGCTCAGGTCCCCAAAATCAATGGCAAATAGATGCACATCGTACCATCTGGTTATTTAACATAGCCATGGAAAATTACAATTTCTAATAGGTAAACCATCTATAAATGGGCCATTTCCCATGGCTATGTTAGTCATAACCAGAGGGTAATACCTAAAAAAGGAAGATCACCCGGAAAAGGGGGACATGGCAGGACCGACATCCCAAGCGCGGGATTCGTGGGCATGCTGACCAAACAGCTTTCACAAGCCAGCTCCAGGGTCTCTTAGTTTGGCCCTCAGAGGACTTGGGATTTGCTGAGGGTTTTTTAAAGGTTGGCCCTGCAAGAGAATCTGATTGTGTGTTGATTCCCATTTTTCTGATCTTTCTTGCAGAATGGGCCAACATTGCTAGCCGAATCTGATTGGTATTGGTGATCACCTTGCGGCCGCGGAACTGATATCAAGAGATATACCAAATTCCTTCAGTCAAGGCATCCCCAGGACATTGAGCAACAACTCCTGTGGGTTGATGTTCCCGGCCCAAATGGGTATTCTTCTGATGGGAATCCCAAGAACTCAACCCCATATAATCTTGTTGGTCATATCACATGATATCACCATCATGGTACCATTTATATAGATAAATACACAAATAAATGAATAACTAAACAACTATTCACACATATATATATATATGAATATATATATATGAATATATATATATGAATATATATGTATATATATGTATATATATATATATATCACAATATATCACATATATTTATGTATATGTATATATTCCGATATGCATACATGCATATATGCATATATGTATATATGTATATATGTATATATGTATATATGTATATATGTATATATGTATATATGTATATATGTATATATGTATATATGTATATATGTATATACGTCTATATGTGTATATGTGTATATGTAGATGTACATGTAGATGTAGATGTATATGTAAATGTATATGTATCCCAATATATCATGATATGATGGTAAACTCCCACATTGCCATATTACTGTATATCATTAACTGGTGCCGCGACTCGAACGTTCCCCGCCAGCTCCACGTCTATCGCCGCGTGCTTCCACAGAAGTCACAAACTGAGTTTGGATGGAATGTACCGTCTGGTAAACATACAAAAACTATGGAAAATCAACGTTTTGAATGGGTAAACCAACTATTTCTATGGCCATTTTCAGTAGCAAACTGTTAGTTTACCAGAGGGTATGACACATGGGTTTTGTCTGAAAATACGGAACACCCCCCAAATGGCAATTTTCAATGGGTAAAATAGGGGAAACATGCTCAGATCATGAGGGGAGATCCTATTTTCAGAATTGTTCAGACAAACTTTAATGAGCAGCATCCAAAAGATAATTTGCAGGGGCGTTGAAGTAACATGGCCCCGCAAAAGGAAAAACCACAGCTGCGAAAGATTCGCCAAAGCTTTTGCGAAGATTTGCTTCCGCGAGAGCTCGTGAAAAAAAAATCAGGAAACATGAGCCATGGCAGATTCCCATACATTTTCAACATGTCTGTGTTCGACACCTGACGGAACCATATAGCAATACAAACCAAACATCGACAAATTGTTGACACATTTCCGTGATGTGACCCGAAAATCCGTGAACGCTCCGGTTATGCAGGGACGACCCTTGACTTTGGTCAGGGAAAGGTTGGTAAGTGGATTTTGCAAACGAGTTTTGGGCAAAGGACTTCATGTCAAATGCTTGTTTTCGCCTAGGTCAGAGATGAACCTGTCAATCTGCGTTTATATGATACCACCGTTGTTCCTGCAATACAAATTCCGTTGAAAGAATGCTTGGGAACCAACGTTTCAATGTATTTCAGTAAGGAAAACGGGTTTCTTTTCAAGAAGTTTTCCGCGAAAGCAGGTGAAAGTAATTCCAGACATAGAGATGCCGCGAAAGAACAACCCACACCCCGAAAAATTTCGCGAAAGGAGTGACTGGCGAAAGAGAAGAACACTTATATATAGAACCATATTTATGAGGGGTTTGGCAACGGCTCAAATGGTCATTCAAGCCAAAGCAGCAATCCTACCCGTTGAAGATCCCAATTGACCCTATAGAATCAGGATACCTGTCACTAGCGAAAGTTTAAAGTTTCTTGCACAACTCGAAGGTTAATTACGAAAATTGATAAAGTTGGTATTACCACGATCCCTGGAACTTAAGTTCATAAATAGGTCTGACAAGCAGCTTCTGGCAGGATCGGACAAACATACGTCATGCGAAGAGTTTACCGAATCCAAACATCCCTTATTGTTGTTGGTTAAGCATCATTAAACCACCGTTTTTTCATGGTGAATTTGTGTTGCTTTGGGGGGTTTCCCTCAGCCAAGCGCCCTAAAAACCCAAGGCCTTGGTACCTCCAGCCGAACTGGGACGTGAGGGCCACAGAGGTTGAAGTCCCCTGTGAATTCATTGGACCTTGGAAGTGCAAAATCATCATCATACACACACACATATATATATATATGTATTAATATATATATATATATATATTAATAATATATATATATATATTATTATCATTCCAATTTCCCAATATATTCTCATGATTCCAATTTCCCAACGTCTAGGGGCCTCGGAATTGAATTTGAGACCCTACAAGATCCGAAAAAAGTATGGAATTTCCGGACGGAAAACAAATCAAGGAACCATACTTGCAAGTATTTGCATTTTTACTGTCAGAGTTTACGGACCGGACAAAACATGGGACCTTAAACGGTTTTGAATTTTTGCCGCTCCCAGAAGCTCATGTTACAGATTGATATGAATTAATGCCCCAAGAAATCGGGAACTCAGTGTGGCCACTGGAGGACCAGACAAACCCAAAAAATCCTAGCCTGAAATAGCGTGAAGTACCCGTGGTGTTTACCCGTGAAATACCATGTTTACCTTAGGAAAAGAGCCACCCCATGCCACCCCTAGAAGATAATGCTTTTTTCTTGTTTGTTTAATTAACCAGTCTGGTCATCCAGATGCCAACCGCGTCCAAATTTCTTGACTGGTATTTGTTAAAACACCTCTCCCATGGTGTCTTTTGTTTCCAAGATTGAGTTTGGGGGATCTAGGGCAAAACACCCGCTCTCATGCAAACATATATGTATCGTTGAGTGAAAACAAAACAAAATCCTTTGGGAAAATCTGTGTCACATGTGATTCAAAGTGATATCGCATGAGTTTGACTAATCAGGCATGTCCAAGAAAGAGATCCGGCAGCAGTAGAAAAGTTTGAGAAATTCGTCGCACCACATGTCTCAAGGGTAAACATCGACATTGATGAGTAAACATCGACATTAATTACACAAAATGAGTAGGTAAACTTCGACATTGGACTTCCAGGGTTATATGCATATGCATCAAGAGTTTGTCTAGTTTTGTCCAGGCTTTTGGCCCCCCCCAAAAATTGAAAGTCTGGTGTCTTCCCGGCTCAGGGCTACAGGGAGATGATGATGCGAATGACAGCGGCGTCGGAGGAGTGGGTGCCAGTACTCAACCAGGGGTTCTAGGATTCTAGGGGGTATTTGATAGTAGGGAGAATGGACGAATAAATGTGGTAAACTCAAAACCGTAAACCATCCACAATGTTACCAGAAATGAGTTGTATAGACTATTAAACCATCCGCACGTTGAGATTTATTGCACTGCCTTTACGACATTAGTTTGGTACTTTTTTTGGATGGTTATGCAGCAACGTGGGTCCGGCAGACTTCGCTGACCTATTGATGGTTGCGGTTGATGTAACCCGTGACCTCCGGTAGCTCCCAGTAGCTCTGCAGGCATGCTTTGCAGGTCTTTGGAGCTCAACTTGGCATGACCAGTGAAAGGAATCGGCCACCAGAAGATAAATTGATACACCAAATAAAAAACCCTCTTGTTATTTAACATAGCCATGGTATAGATGGCCCATGAAAATGGATGGTTTACTTATTAAAAATTGTGATTTTCCATGGCTATGTCAAAGAAAAAGGTACCGCTAATCCCACTGCTTACTCATCGAGCTGACCTCGACAAATCAGGATCCTCGGGTTCTCCAGGGACGAGAGGACATCAACAGGCTGGGCCAGGGTTCAGAACCATCCAATCACAGGGCTCCCAAAAAAGATGAATTCAAGAGATTCCCTATATGTAAGATAATATAATAAAATATGATATAATATAATATAATATAATTTAGTATAGTATAGTATAATATAGTATAGTATAGTATAATATAAAATAATATGATATAAATATAATATAATATAACAAAACATACATACATACATTACATCACATCACATCACATTCCACTACATTACATTACACTACACTACATTACATTACATTACAATACATACATTACATACATTACACACATTACATACATTACATACATTACACACATTACATACATTACATACATTGCATACATTGCATACATTGCATACATTACATACATTACATACATTACACTACATTACATTACATTTCAATAAATACATGCATACATTACATTACATTACATTACCTTACGTTACAATAAATACATACACACATACATACATACATGCATACATACATACACATACACACACATACATAACAAAATATACAAAAAACAAAAACATACATACACATACACAAACATACACATACATACACATACATACACATACATACGCATTCATACACATACATACAGATACATACACATATATACACATACATATACATACATACACATACACAAACATACACATACATACACATACATACACGTGCATACACATACACAAACATACACATACATACACATACATACACATACATACACATACATACGCATACATACCCATACATACCCATACATACACATACATACGCATACATATACATACACATACATACACATACATACACATACATACACATACATACACATAAATACACACACATACACACACACATACACACATATACACACACACATACACATACATACACATACATACACATACATACAAATACATACATATACATACACATACATAGGTATACATACATAGATAGATATACATAGATAGATATACATAGATAGATTTACATAGATAGATTTACATAGATAGATATACATAGATAGATAGACAATACATAGATAGATGTATCCCTACTACAGTGGTTTGGAGGGTCACGGCTTAGGAGGGTTGAAACTTAAGACGCAACGGAACACGCATGCCGCCACCCAGTGGTTCAAGAAGAAACCCACCACCGACCCCATTACACCTCCAATGTCTCAAAGAGATGGAGAACTGACACCGCGGTTGCGCAGGGTTTTGCGAGAAGTCACCAATGAAAAGGCAGATGTTTTTGAGAAAGTGGCGGCAGTAGCACTCACCATTGGCATGGTGAGCATCTTGACTGTTCAAATGTTCTGGGACACAGACAATGAGTTTGTTCATGCTGCAACAATACATGATCCAGAAATCCAACCACAGCTGCTCCAGACCCTCTGGCAAGCTGCCTCTCGAGAAGCAGAAACAGTGATTGCCGCACTGGCAAAGATTGCAACAGTCGCTGCAAGATATGGCAAAGCGAAAGCGGGACGACAAGTGACACAACAGTGGTCAACTCAAGCCCCAGCTTGGCCTCAGCCCGGCAAGCGACGCAGGGCTAACCAGAGCCTGAGGGGTCGAGATACACCAGCTGCCTGCGCTGAAGAAGCCAAGTTAGAAGAAGCTCTGCAACTAGCACTTTCTTTGGCTGATGACATAGGCACTGACAGTAGTCAGAGGCTGCTTCAGCTGCGAACCTCTGTGATCCCACAGAGCGAACAAGTAGCAATTCTGCGAACTTTATTCTTGCACAAAGCACGGGTGGCCAGCACACTTATGCACAATATCCGCGCAATTGCTCGCCTGCGCACCTGGGCCACATCAAAAGGCTTGAGCCCGTGGCAACTGAACACCATGGAGATAGCATTTTTCTTGCGGGATGCCAGCCACGGCAGGCTTTCAGTCCCAAAGTCTTTACTCAGTGCTATGGAATGGCTACAATCTGCACTGCAACTGCCGTGGCAGCTCAAGGATCCTGCCGTAGTTGCTGTTGCGGCGTGCTCTGCAAGACAGGCCAGTGTCCTGCGCACGCAGGCCACGCCATACACCTACGAGGTTTGCCTAGACCTACTGCATGCACTGGAAATGGTAGAAGACGCGAGCGCTCCAGCGTTCGCAATCCTGTTCTTTCTTTGCTTGGCCTTTGCGTGTCTTAGGTTCTCTGATTTAGATCGCAGCGTCAACCTGCAGCTGGGAAGGGATGCACTGCATGGTACCACATGGCGCTCAAAAGGGAAAGCACAGCCAACACCCTGGGCGACACTTCGCCGAACCTGGGATGACTATGACTGGGGTGGAAAGTTTTTCAAGTTGCTGCAAGAATCCTTGCCTCAAACTGTGCAAGGACAACCTCGAGATTGGGTATGGCCTGCCATGTTCCTGGACCAAGATGGCCTCAACTTTTGCAGCCCCATCCGACATGGCAGCTACTCTAACTGCCTCATGGCCATGGGGTGGGCCCACAAATTTGCAGGGCACAATGAATACTACACCCTGCACAGCCCACGTTTCTTTATTTGTGGCATTGCAGGCCAGGCGGGGTTCACCATGGAACAGCGCCGAAGCCTTGGACGCTGGGGTCCAGCCAGTGGCATGCCAGTGCGGTATGACCAAAGCCGATGCTGTGCAGAATTAGCAGCAAAACAAACATTGTGGGAAAAACTCGCCACCGGTTTTGTGCCTGGGCATGACTTTGAGCTACCCGCTCTTGATGCTGACAAGCAAGATCTGGTGTCAAGGGCAAATGCAGCAAAAAGCGCTTCGCTGTTAGAGCAAGACATCCCAACAAAGAGAAAGCCAAAGGCTGCGCCCAGCTCTACGGATGAACCCCCGGTCATCATCAACCATCGCACAGCTGTTGTGCACCGGGATCCTCCTTGCCAAAACGTGAAAGACCCCAGTTTGCATCACTATGAAAGAACCATTGAGAAAGAAGAACATATGCACTTATATGTGAAATGTGTGCGGTGCTTCGCGCGCAATTTGCAAATGGAATACCCAAAATGGGAGGATGTCCAGGTGAGTGAGGACAGTTCTGAAACGTCCTCAAGCACGTCAAGTACAGGCAGTGACACATCCGGAAGCGCATCCGCGGACTGAACCCAATCATTGAAAAAAAAAAGCTGACGCTCGCTGGAAGCTGTCAAGCATCTTGAGCATGTAGCAAAACACATACGTGCAGAGTCTCTCCGCCTCCTCCTAAACATCCATCATCCAGCTTTCCTCCTTCCCAGCGTAAATTGTAAGTAGAACCTTATCTTTGTCCTTGCTAAAGTGATTGCTCAGTGCGATACCGCGTGCGGATGGCCAGAAGTAATCTTTATTTATTGCTCCAGCAGGTCCACGGTGACGCATGACAGCACCATGAAACACAAAACGCCAAACAACGCGTCCAGCTTTGATCATTTGAAGTAGGTGGAGGATTGGATGCCACATTTTTGAAGCGAGCCTGCGGATGTCATTTTCCATGTTTTTTTGTTTTTCCTTCTAACGGCTGCAAGTTTTGGCGAGCCATGACATCGTACAGTGCAGATGTGACGCAGCACCTGACTGAGGACTTGCACGATTGCCTGCTAGATGCAGGGGTCACAGAGGACGTGGCGAAATTTCTAGTGAGAAACAAAATTTTGAAGCTGGCGGCTTTTGCCGACCTAGCAGATTCAAAAGCTGGCATCATAGAAGTTGTGGGCCGCCCAGCAGGCCTGGACCCCAATGACATGATTGCTTGCCAACCATTGAAAACGGCTTGGAGAGATGCTGAAGCCAAAACCAAAGCCACATTGGAGGCCCAAGCCCGGGGGGAAGACATTCACAAAGATGCAACCCTGGGCACAGAGCAGCGTGAGCGCCTGGACGACCAAGTGAAGGGACATTTCCACTTCACATGGCCTGCAGCATGGCTATCCACAAACAGTTTGCTGGGCCGATTGAAACGCTTCTATGACAAGCGTACAGATTTTGTGCCCAAGCTTGACACTGATGTCCGTAGCATTTTGGAAACAGAGTCAGATACACATTTCAAGCTGTTTGTCACCAAAGGCGGCAGCTTCCAGGCTCAGCCAGCAAAGGGTTACTCCCCAGTGCATGGGCTTTGGAAACTCCGCGAACGGCATTTCCAACTTATGGTTGCTTACAACCATGCTGCATTCCCTGACTTTGACAATGCCAGCCTCACCCTACTTTTGGAATATCACCAATGGGTCATGTCCAAGGCCGTAGAAGGGCCATATGACCCAGCGGCCGTGCAAGCCCTGCTGAAGGCTGACTTCCACATGCGGACCAAATGGATGCTCAGCTGGCGCCAGAAAGAATTTCCTACTTTCACTGAAGTCATCAAGCACCATCGTGGCCACAGCGCGTACCTCTTCACTGACATTGCTCGGCCGCCAAGGGTGCTACGCGAGACCAAGCGCTCTCTCCAGGCGTGTGCCAGATGGGAAATTCAAAAGCTGGTCGCCCAAAGCAGGTGCTGCGAAAGAGCACAGAAAGGACCGCAGTCGTTCTCCAGGCCGCCGAGCCCCTGACTCTTGGCCTGGGCTTGTCAGGGCAACAGAGCAGGGGAAAAGGATATGCCCCTTCTTCAACAAGAGTGGTGGATGCCGCAGAGGCAGCACATGCCCAGACATGCACATGTGTGACTATCCCGCTTGTGGTGCTGCGCATTGCCGCGTGCAGCATCATCCAACAAAACCATGACTGGAGCCCGAGGGCTCACGGCTTGCGGCAGCCAGTGCGAATGAGAGGTGCCAAAACCATGGCAGCTTGACAGCCCTGGCAAACCACCGGCAAAATGCCGCAGCCAAAGAGCCTGCAGCAGCCATTGCTCCCGTCCCGTCCCGCAAACGGGTCCGGGCCAACATTGGCAGAGCCATAGCCACTGGGGAGCAGCCGGCGGGGATGGCATACCAGCCGCTCATTGCATCAGGCCTTGGGCCAAAAGGCTTCTTAAAATGCATGAAGCAGGTGCAGCATCCAGCGGCAGCACCACCTCCCATGCCAGCTACTTGGATCGATGCTCTGGAGACATGGCTGACTCATCGGGAAACCCTTCTCAGCTGGCGGGAATCCCAGATGGAGCAGATCCGGCGAATGGCTTCACAATTGCAGAGCCATCGGGAAGCATGGAGAAGCGAGCTACACCCAGACGTGCATCATGTGATCGGCCACTTGCATTTGCCACTTCTGCAGTGGCTGGTAGAGGACACAAACTTTCCAGACAGCACCTATGTCACAAAGCTTTGTTTGGGCAAGCCTGCGCTGGGCGACATTCCAGCCACTGGCCTGTTTCGCGCTGAGAGATCAGAGGCCGAAATGGAGTTGGCAGAGTGGACTTCCAATCCCAAAGCCCGCAATGCCAAACTCATAGAGATGGTCCAGGCGAGCGGTGATATAGCGTTAGATATGAAAGCATGGGACAAGCTGCAGAAAGAATTGTCCATGCAATATTGCGTGGGGCCTGGTGAGTTGTCTGACCTAGACCTGAACAGCTGTTGCATCACACCCCGCTGGCCCAAGTGGGAAGAAAAAGAAGATGGAACATGGAGCTGCAGAAATATCTCGGACTGGAAGGCATCAGGTGGCAACAAGACGGTTACCTTGCAAGAAAGGTATTCACCTGAAGACCTCACCACAGCCCATGCGGTCCTGCGAATATTCAGCGAAGTGTTTCCCACTGCGGACATCTATGGCTACCGCATCGATTGGGAAATGGCATTCCGCCAAGACCCCTTGTGGCCGGGCCATGCCCATCTGCATTACGAGGTCGTGTGGAACCCGCACTTGCAACGGGTGCAATGGGTGCGGCCACTTGGTGGGGCTTTTGGCAGTAAAGCAGCGCAGCTCAACTTTGTTCAGCATCCACATTTCATTTGCCATGTGGTAAGGCGGAAGCTGGCCATCCTTCTCTGCCACTACAGCGATGACATGTGGGGCTTCGAGCCAGCAGCGGCGGCAACCCAGGCTCACAATTTGGTTTGCGAACTGATGGATTTGATTGGGTGGAGGTGGGATGCCAAGAAGAGCCCCCCTGCAAGCTCTCAACTTCGGCTGCTGGGAGTCGAACACAGCTTGGGAAGGAGTTGCCACTATGTCTGGCTAGCAGAAACTAAAATCAAGAAACTTCTGGATGCTTTGCAAAATCACAGGGACACAGGCCGCATGACATCGGCTGATGCTTCCTCTTTGCACGGCGCTTTCACTTGGGTGCGCTCCACGCTGTGGGGCCGAGCAGGGGCTGCCGTGCTAGCCCCGCTACGTGCACGGCAGAAAGTCGCTTTCCATGCCTTGAATTCTGCTCTACGTGCCATGCTGGATTGGCTGGAGTGGGCCCTTGTTCATGAGAACAGACGACGAGTTCCATGCTCCATCCACACGCTTGAGCTCGTAGTCACCGTCTCCGATGGCGAAGGCACCGGGCATGTGGCAGTGGGAAAGTGGAACGTAGACCGCGATGGCTCAGTGCCGCAATTTACAACTTGCACAGTCCCCACATCTCTGCTGGCAAAGTGGTCTGCAAACTCCTCCGCCGTCATTGCTCAAATTGAGGCTGTGGGACCTCTGCTTGCTTTGGCTACCTGGGAAGACTTTCGACACAAACTTTGGATTCACTTCATAGACAACACTGCAGCGAAAGATTCCTTGATCAAAGGTAGCAGTATCAATGCCGAGCTGAATGAGCTCATGCATGCTACCTGGAAAGAGGTACGGTGCCGACGCTTACACTTGTGGGTTGAATATGTCCACACCCAAGACAATCCCATTGACAAAGCCAGCAGGGGATGCATTGCTGATCTTTACGGCGAGAAGTGGCTGTGGCGGCAACCTGGTGATTGGGTCGACCTATTGTGCCGATATATCCATCGCAAGGACAACATCAACGGGACCACCACTTCGACGACAAGCAACAGCAGTTCCAGATAGGTCGATTTTCCCAAGTTTCAGCTAGGAAAAGATGCGCATTGTGCTCAGTTGCTGTGCTTCAAGTTTCATACATAGATAGATATACATAGATAGATATACATACATAGATATAGATAAATAGATACATAGAGGCATACATAGATACAAACACACATACATACAGACATGCATACATACAGACATGCATACATACAGACATACATACATACATATATACATACATGCCTATATATACAAACACAAATACAAATACAAATACAAATGCAAATACAAATGCAAACACAAACACAAACACAAATACAAATACAAATGCAAATAGAAATGCAAATACAAATGCATACATACATACATACATACATACATACATACATACATACATACACATATATATATATATATATGTATACATATACATACATAAATACATACATACATACATACATGCATACATACATACATACATAAATACATACATACATATATATGTATACATATATATATATATTTATACATATATATATATATATACATATCTATGTATATGTATTCTTTTCCTTGTAATATATCCCTTCCTATTTCTTCAAGGATCATTATCTGCGGTCGTTTCAACATTTGGAATCCCATTTCATCCCATAGTTTCTCATCACTTCCTCCACTTTTCAGTGGCCATAAAACTGGGTATCTCCCATCTAGGGACAAACTTATGTAGTCTTTTAGTTACAATCATCAAACTGTTTTCTTGTTGCTTAGCATTCCCAATTTTGATTGTTTAAACCCACTTAAATCCCAATTCCATACTTTCTTGGTCAGAATTGAACCCCAATTTTTAGCTGGTTGAACCCATCTGTTGCGACATCTTCCGATTGCGTGCCGGGTAGGCTATTGGGCCTGCCACGGCACACGATCATTCAACCTCCAGCCGCCGAGCCGGTAGGGGGACCAAGGCAATTCTCAGTATCCCTGCTGTGGTTTGGAGGGTTACAGATGTTACAGCTTGGGAATTCCACCATCCAGTTTCTTGTTTCCATATTGATCTTGTGTCTTTTCAATAGCATCCAATGATCCAATTAATCTAGAATGATTTTCGGGTCATCTCTAGTCTTAACATGTATTAATTCCATCCAATCTTACGGGTACCTAATTTCGATAAGCCTATTATTGGGGCGGGGTGACCACTATCAATACGGGTTTAACATTGTTAAAATACGCCTTAGACGCAATCCCCAAAGAGAGATGACATTGGTCAGTAGAATGATTGGTAAAGACCTGAAGAAGTGAAGATTTTTTGATTGTTGCATCCCTTTTTCCGATAGTTGGGAAAAACATGGAAAAACACCTTAGTTTCCGGCCCATTCCTAATTTCCAATTCTTAGCTCTTTTGCATTTCAAGTACGCTGTAGTCTTGGATATTTTGGGTATGTATGGTTGACTTGCTGATTTCTCACTCATCGTCCAACTACTGGCATTTCATGTTCTGCGCCAGGTGTTTGTTGAGACACCCGATGGTTCGGGCAACCAGCTTTTGCAGGGGAGCCCAGGTGGCCTGGGCGGCTGACACCGGTCAAAATCGCCCAGCAAAAACCGCAGATCGGATCAATTTGGGGATATATATATATATTATTGTTATTATATGTTATTATTATTATTATTTTTCTTCTTCTTCTTCTTATTATTATCATTATTATTATAATTATATATATATATATTATACACATATAATATATATATATATATATATAATATATATATATATGTCTCGAATTTTCAGAGGATAGAATCGGCACGTTATCCCCAAATGACCATCTAAATCCATCTGCCGGCGCCAAGGTTTGGAGCCGGCACGCCCATGCTGGTGGATGCGGATGGGGACTATGCGCATGAATTTTGGGAGGAAAACAAGGCCCAGCTGTGGTGTGGCTAGTCCTGCCATGGTTGATTTAGGTAAGCCATTTTAATAACTATGGAAAGATCCAGCATGCTATTAATGGGAAAATCCACGACATTTCTATGGTGATTTTCAATAGCTATGTTAGTTTACCAGAGGGTAACGTATTTTAATGGGGAAATACCCACAAGAAGTGGACTTGCATAGGATGTGAAATGGGGATTTCACATTTCACCAGCTAGAATTGTTGGTAATTCACCAACTCAAACGTGGATTTTGCTGGCCAAAATGAGGATTTTCCAGCCATAGCTGGGTTGTGCGTTTACAAAATGACAAGTCCATCTGTAGGTTCCGGGCCCTGAATCTTGATCCAGACTTGGGGAGAATTCGCCAGGCAGGGCAGCTAGTTCTGGTCACTCCACAAGTTGCAGCTGTGGGCTGAAGCTTTTTCCACCCGCTCGGAAACTTAGAATCGCAAGCAACAGATGGAATGGGTATATAGCAATGAAAATAGCGAAGAGATACTTACTCTTCAATCTATTTCTATCTTTTTGGGGGTAACTATACTGTAACTATTGCTTTTTCCTGATCAAAATTCTGGTGTACTAGTGTCCGACTGCAATTTTTTGGAGAAGTGATTGGATGACTTTGGTTGATCAACAGTATCTGGGGAGCATATGGAGCATATTGTGCTAGCCTGGAAGTCCAATCAACAAGCACTTCAGGATGTTAGATCTATATCATATCTTGGTAAATGATAAGATATCATGGTAACATGAATTTTAACCATATGTCATATGTAACATATGATGTTGATATATTACATGATATATATTATATATATACTATATTGATTATTGATTTTTTTGGCTCCTCTCAGGCAGTACGGTGGTAAGTAACACTTTTCTGAAGGCAGTTCCTGTGGCCTGGACAACATCCAATCTCTACCGGCTGGATGGGCATGATTTCCCCACCATTTGGGTTACGTCTTGTGGCAGAAAATGGATGGCTTATACGTAACGACATAACCCGAAAATGACCTTTTTATTGAAGGATGATAAGAAAAACGACCCTGGAACTTGGGGTCTTCCCAAGGTTTTCAGGTACCAAAACCATCCAAAACCCATGTTTTTACTGGGACTAGCACCTCACCACTTGTTGAGGTGCTGAGCGCGAGCGCTGCAAAACGCAGCCAGTAGCGGCCAGCAGCAAATATGACATTTAAGTGGACTTGATGATTTGCGACTATAGTCACACAGTGACATAATATGCAGGATACAAAGTTGTGTCATGAAGCAGTTCAGAATGCTGTAGATTCCTTCTCCACAACAGAGGAATTCGATTCATGCTACGCAAAATACATCACACACGGAGTGCAAGAAGGTTGACAACTAACTACATCAATATGATCAGGCTGAAGACTTTTTCTTCGCCTTGGAGATTTACCCAACTAGATCAGTGGAATGCTCAACTTCTGGGATGCAGATTGGGAAACAATGTTTCCCTTGTGAGCACCCTACACAGACGACTGCATCAATGCACTGCCGCGATCCAGTCCTCAGAAACCGCAGCGTGTTCTCAGAGTCGTGCGCACTCATTGGATCAGAGGTCCAACTTGAAAAAATCAGCAGATCCAATTCTTGGCTGCTTCAACCTGCAGCTGTGTGAGCTTCATCCCTGGCTATGGGTCAAAACCCATGGAATCTTCTTCTGTTCACACCATAGCCTCACAATACCGAAAATCATAGCTTGTGATTCCATTATAATCCCAATACCAGAAAACAAGCATGTTAAGCCACATTTTTCTTGGTGGCTTGCCACCATTTCCGGTCTAGAAGTCTATCCCACCATTGGTTAACCCACCCCAGATCTTTTGCCATGCTGCAGCTGAAGAAAAACAAAATCGTGACCCATGTCTCTGAAGGCCCGGCGCTCAGAAAGGGTCACTTTTTATCAATTGTTTGAGGTATGACATCCTGAAAGCCTATCTAAATTGTAGGTATACTTGCATAATCTTGCATATGTATATATATATATATATACATATGTATATGTATATATGTATATATGTATATATATATATATATATGTATAGGATTATATAGGATTATATAGGTACATTGTACTCAATTCTTGTATATCCCATGTATTTCTGCCAAAATTCATCAGGAGACCCTTCCATCCATCGGTTCCACTGTTCCACCTGTTGCGAAACCCGAGGCCAGGTGGAAATACGACAGATGGAGGCAGAGCAACGGAACACAACCCTATCTTAATCCAACTAAAGAAATGGAGAACGTTTGAACATCTTAGTTACAGAGTACATGTCCCTTATATAAAACATGTTACAACGTTCGAATATCTTGATATGCCCTTGAAGCCCAGCAATCACATGGGGTTTTCCCAATGGAAATGGTGTCACCAGTATCCACCGGTGCCAGGTGGATTGGTATTGTGGCAACTACCAGACCATCTCAGGCCAGAATGGACGGATTTGACGGGGAATTTGTTGGTGAATGGATTGAATGGATAGATTCTTATTCGATTTTGAGAGATACTTGTTGTGGTTCACCCGAGGCGTCGGCTTAGCGGGTTTCAACCCAGTTCTAGGGTAATGAGGCAGTAGTCCATAACCGAGGTTATAACCCACGGGCATATGCCCATAGGATCCCATAGGTAGAATAACGATAGAAAATCGAGTTTATATATACATATATATATATATTTGTACATACACATGATATATCTATCCATAGGTATTTGAAGCTCCAGTTGGGTCTTCTGGTCCCCTATGGGATCAGGTCAAGCCGCCATGCTGGCGGGTTTCGCCTTCAATTTCATCACTGCGCCCATGCCGAAGGTGCCATGAACAACGGTGGTGTTATTGGGTTGTCATGATATATATATATGTACATAAATGATCATAAATGTATTTAGGAAAAACCATGAACAAACTAGATTCAGGTCTGTGTAAGATGTTATCTGGTGCAATGTATTTGTGGTTGATAGTTGATTACGGCCGTTGCATTCAAGTTGATTTTGCTGGCAGAATCCTGTAAAAATGAGATGTTCAAGAAGAAAATACTTTACCATACTTTACCTGCAACCTTAGGCCGATTGCTCCCGCTCAAGGTTGGAATCCTGACACTTCACAAGCCAATGTAATAATGCGCTGGGGCGTTGGGCGCGCTCGAAAAGGATGTACATCATTGGAATCCAGGAGTGTACATAGCGACCGATGCGGTTGTGTTTTTTGGGTGTTTTTTTTGTCAAAGACTGGTTTTCAAATTGGTCACGAAAAGATACCCTCCGGTAATTTAACAGGTTGTTGTGAAAAATCACCATTGTCAATCTTTTTCATCATCTAGAATATATGGATTAATTATTTTCCATAGCTATGCTAAATTACCAGAGGGGACCCAAAAGCCGATCAACGCTGAGATTCCATGCAGTTTGGCAGGACCAAGAGAACACACTACTGGAGTTCATCTACTTCTATTGTGTTTGCGCTGCAATGGGTGGATCGCCCCAGACGGTGCAGAGAGACACAACGAATGAACCACCCAGGTCCCAGAGATTCAGTGGATCCCCAAAACCATGACCTTCCATTCTTGTGGGCTACAAAATCCGATGTGTCATTAGCTTGATGCATGGAACAACAGAGTAAAACAGATAGATAGAACCGTCCTGAATTTTCAGCCACTCAATTTTAGAACGTCATACTTTTTCAAAAATCAGATCTTACTTTTTCCATCGTTCCTCACAATCCTCTGGAGGATTTCGTACATCTTGGGGCTTCCAAAGCATCCACCAAGGGGCTGAGCTGGGCGTCATCGTGATCTCCAGCTATTTGTCGGTTTGGGCTCCGAGCCTGGCTCTGTCCGGAAGCTCAGGCGGCTGTTTCTGATGGGGTTTTCCGATGGGGGATCCCCAAGTCACCATGGGTAATACCAAAATGGCCGTTTTTTGGCATGATTTTTGGGGTGAAATGGTACCCCCATTTCAGGAAGTCCCCCATATAAGATAATATCACATTGCCAACTTGATATTTGGGTTGGGGAAACAGTAAACTAACATATTGCTGTGGTGTAGCAGATGGCCCATTTAGTTCGATGATTTGCCGAACTTACAAGTGGTTATTTTCCATAGCTATGTTACTGCTAGTTTGCCAGAGGGTAACCATTAAATCTGGGAAAATCATGGGGATTTAGCAGAGGGATCTTTGATGGGATATCTCACCAACGATCTTTGGGTATCTGAAAAAGGGGATTGACCCGCCAGTTATACCATTTCTAGGCTGGTCATTTTTGGGAGTACTGTAGATGCTCTATATTCTTTGTGCGGGCGAGGGGTGTGAAAAGTTTGAGCCATGCCGCCATGCCGTATCAAGATTTATATCAACAACGAAACTTGCATTTTTCAACTCAAGAGAATTCCAGAAACATACAGTATCGTTTCAATCAAATATGAGTATGCCTAAATGATGGACATCAATGCCCCCCGTCATGCCACTTTAGTAGCTAAACTGATGATTCACCATGAATTTCTTGGGTCAAGTTTGCCAAGGCGAGGCAAGAGGGGAGCTACTGACCTGCACAAGGCCCCCTCGTCCATGGGGATGCAGTTGGGGTCATCAATGGTTGTAACCATGGTAGTAACCCCCATAAGTTGGGATATAAGCCTACAACCATGGTTATATATGATATATATGATATATATGTATATAACTGTATATATAATATATATATATATGTATATCTTTAAACTGGAACTGCAGCCCCAAGTAAAGGACAGTTCCCATTTTTGTACCACATCTTCAGGATGGAACTTAGATATAGTGTCCAGCCGAGTGCTCCAGGCCTGCGACACTCTACGAGATTATCAAGCACTTGTCTTCACCTGCTTCATGTGTGGATGGGTGATCTATTTCATTGCCAGCGTGCTGCAGGCACTATTTTTTGCGGTCTCGGTCTCCTCTTTTCAGGGACTTTGATGTGCCAAGAAATCGTGGGAACGGTCAGTTTTCCAGGCCCAAATCCAGGACTTTCCCTTGGATTCACAGCCGCCATCTGCCACCCCTGAGAGGTCTGGATCTTTTACAGAAAGTCCATTGCCACCTTTGTTTCGATTCCTTTCAGCATTTTCACCCTGGCCATTATTTGGTGACCAGGGTGGGCTGACTGATATGATTCTGAGGCTTGCTGGACTTCAACAGAACATGAGATGCATGAACTTATGCAATCCTGGAATATTCTTTATATTAAAGACTAAAGACAATTACAATATTGAAAATAATAGGAAATGCTGTGATATCTATCTATATATAATGGAGCTCTCAGCAGCTCCGCACTTTGAACAGTCTTCAAAC
This sequence comes from Cladocopium goreaui, assembly GCA_947184155.2. Lineage (NCBI taxonomy): Eukaryota > Dinophyceae > Suessiales > Symbiodiniaceae > Cladocopium > Cladocopium goreaui. The sequence continues at coordinate 278,245 of CAMXCT020006649.1, read as the reverse complement.
GTCTTCAAAGTTGCTGCTGATCTTGCCATATCTGACTCTTGTGAAAGTCCTCGAACGCATCACGGTATGAGCTACCCATTTAAATCATACCGTAAGTAAAATCATCATTCAAAAGTCATTCAATCGTCATCCACAACATTTCAAATCAGATAAATATGTTCAACATGTTCATTTAAGAATCATTCAAATCACTATTCAAACTTCAAATTTTGATAGAACATCCAATCATAGCTTTTGTGCAGTGTTTGAGTTTTACAGTTTCTCAGCCACTCTGCCGCCCAGGTACCTCTTTGACTTGCGATGGAAGCTCAGTCTACCAGAGGACCAGGCCCTTTGGGCCTCAGCACCCATATATAGAATATATTACTGTAGATGCTATAAGGCTATAAGTTACACATACTTATAGATATTGATCGTATATGCATACATGACGTTCTTGCTGTATATACATATATATATATACACTGTAATTATATATATATATAATAATATGTATATATGATTATATATATATGATATATTTGAATTTTACTCTATTTGACAGGGATGAAATCTGGATACAAAAGAGAGTTTTGAGCTACGGCCAGCGCTCGCTGTGCCAGGTGGTGAGCGGCAAGATCGCCCACTTCCGGCGATATGAAAACATCGGTGACATCGCAGATGGTCAAGTGCTCAAGATTTTTTGGCTGGTGGTAACCCAGGTGGGATGGATATGGAATCAGGATTCATTGCAGGGTCCCTAAAAAGCGGTTTAAATGAATATCAAAATGAAGTCTCCCCAATTACCCTCCGTTAATCAGACATGGCTTGCTGGAAAATCCCCTAGCTATAGTTCGATGATTTTCTCAGCTAGAAACCTCGATTTAGTTCGGGGGTTTCCCAGTTAGCCATGTTTGATCACCATAAGTTGACTGGTAACCCCCATTAACATACACTCACCACTCTTTTTAACAATGAATAGCCAATGAATAAGCATGAAGAACCACTAATTAAGAACCATTAATAATCATGAGTATCTATGAATAACCATTAATATCCATCAATCATCATCAATAACCATTCATAGCCATTAAGAACTATTGTTTCACAAACAACCAGCTGGGGGTTCAAAAAAAGGCGTCAGGCGACGCGTTGCGGATTCTGGCCTGGCCGAGGCCTTCCAGCGTCAGGCTCCGCGTCACGAGCATTGGCCCTCAGCGGCTGTGAATTGCTGTGATCTCCAGGGATAAATCGTTGGTATAACCACTCAATCATTAACTATAAGCAGTATTCTTAGATATTCTGAGTGAAACAATCCATTGGATGATCCCTCTGGTGATTTTTCATATAGCGAAAATGAATGAATATGGCCTATTTATAGATGATTTTGCTATATTTTGCTATATTTCCTGAACTTAAACATTGTGAATTTTCCATAGCTATGTTAAATAACTGGAAGGCAATATTTTTGGCACCCCCACCCCACAAAAAGACAAGTTTTGGGGTTTCATCCTATTCAGATTAACGTTTTCTTTTTTGTTTTCATCCTTTTATATACTTTTCTATCAAAGTTGGGAAGGTGCCATGTCGAAACGCAAGGCCGGGGGTGCTGGAGGCGACTACTTTGCCGTGGGCCAGGTGCACTTGGCACTTTCAGGGCTGGTTGGCGGATTCAAATAATATTTGTAAGTAGGTGTATATATATATCTATATACAGTATATAATTTGGAAGATTTTGATCATATTCGAAAGATTTGAAAAAATATATATACTTATACTTGTAAGATTTGTATGATACATAATGATACATACATTTGTGTATATACTATATATATAGACAGTATGTATACACATGTATAATATATATATATATACACAATCATCCTGAAGTAGACAGGATATTAAACATTCAATGATATTCCAATTCTTGGATTCTTTTGACATATCTTTCCATGTAGGATTCGGATTCCCCATTGGCATCCCCCTCGACATCCACCTGGACAGGATGAGGGCGATGAACCCAAGATCCTGTCGCTCCGGCTGGTGTTAATGGGGGAACGTCTGGGCACCGCGGCACGGAACCGTGCCAGGGTCAGTGGGCGGACGACCCAGCGCTCATCCTAAGTGGCCACAAAGAGGGCCACGGAAGCTGGGTCAGTTAGGGTGGGCCCAGGGGCACGGTGGGCTGGGATACGGCCAGTGCGCCTGACTAACCCAACTGTTTGCTGTGTAAGCTTGGCATGATGGTATTATTGTTACAGTAGAGCATCTTACTTTTGTTGGTTTTGCTTGCTCGAAGTCCAGCTGTAGATCTGCTGCTGTGGCAGCTTGGTTGGGTGGTAGGGCAGCTCGAGAAAAGCGCCCGCCCGCCCCAGTTGAAGGCATGTGTTGCTTGTGCTAGTTGGTGGATTGGGCTGGCTGCAGGCTGCTTACTGTGCAGTGTGCTGCAGCCATGCCTGTGTCGCAAAGTTTTATGCGGTGATTGAGCTAGCTTGGGAGCACGTTAATAGTGGTTGATGCTTGGCATTTCCAGTGGATGATCGCATATCCTGAGATCCAGCTTACCCTATTCAGTATCAATCTTTGTAGTTTTGCAGTTGCGCCATGTTGCACCCAAGTGATGGCTTTTAACGAGTTTGAATGGAGATTTTCAAAGTTTCACTGGGCATCTAAGAAAGGTGCCAAGCAATAGCACTATCAGCCACAGAGTGCTGAAAAAGATGAGACCACCATCATTCATTTTGGACCTGACAGGGTGAGCAATTTGGATTCTGAGATGGGTGAAACCTTTCCTGAGCTGCGCTCAACAGCTTCAAGTCACGGCAGAAATGGCAGCATTTCCGAACTATGGCTGCATGAGGGCTTAAGCACCTGCTGAAGGTGGAAGATGCAGAAATCCAGCTATATATGCTATATAATTTTGTGCGGAAATTGGATATTGGAAACATGAGTGTACCGCCTATCGAGATACAGTTTGAACATCTTCCGGTTCAAAGGCTTGAAGGTATGTACTGTCAAATAGAAACCGTGACATTTACCCTCTGGTAAACGTTTACGTAACTATGGAAAATCACAATTTTGAATGGTTAAATCAACTATGAATGGCCATTTTCAATAGCAAACTGTTAGTTACTTTACCAGAGGGTAAAAGGAACCCAGATCTCCCCAAACACTTTTTTTAACGCTTGAACCTGGAATCAGCACGATGACGGCCTCATTGGAAGAGCTGAAAGAGGCGGTTCGCGTGCAGCGAACATCGGGCGAGTCGCTGTGAAATCGCAGGGAAAATTCCAAACTGCAGAGTTGTATCATGTTATATCAGTAATATGTCCTCTATTGAACTCTATTATATCCCCATGATGGATCATGATGGTTGATTCTGAATCCTTATTTTTGTGGGTTTAACATGGTTAAACATGGTCAAGCCCCCTTTAACTAGGCAACGTAGTCATACCCAAGCGTCACTTGGCATGGTTTTCAGGCGTTGATGGACACTCTGCAGAGCCGAGGGGTTCTGGGTCAGGCCGCTATCCTTGTGGGAATATCATTGGGAATATCACCAATCATATGGGGTTGACCAATGATTATTCAATCACTATGTTTATTATGGGAATATCGCCAATCATTGGGAATATCACCAATCATTTGGAAAATCCTGGTTGTGGGAATATCACCAGTCAATAGTTTATTCAACATGTCATTCCATAAACTACTGGTTCAGAACGGGATGCCCCGTTCATGGGCTGTGATATTCCCCAATATTTTGGTTAGGATAGTCCCCGAACTAATCATCAACCAACAGGGGTTTTGAACACTGCTCATTTGTGCTTTCCATCACGTAAACTTGAAGTGAGGCTATGAAAGGAATCTGAGATGGCTTGAAAGATATCTGCACTGAGCTCGTATTTTTCACAAAAACATCCAAAACCTGATGATGTGTGCCAGCGGATTCTTCGCGGCTTGATGGTCGCCCATTTCATGGCCACAACTGCAACTCCACTGAGCCATTCACATGGCTATTGGCGTCAAAACCCAAAGAGTCGCGCTGTTTGCACCAGGTTGTTTCGTATGTTCATCTCATCATCCGGAAAATCATAGGCATGACGCATCACCATTTGTTGAATTGCAGAGGGGTGGACACCTGAATCGCAGAAGTGGGTGAAGGGAACATTTACAGGACGTCCTCATATTTTGGGGATAAAACCAATGTTTTTGTTTTTTTTTTCAAACAATCCATTTATTGGATGATTCTTGGTCAGCTCCCACTTTTCCCATCAAGAATCATGGAGAGATTTGGGATATCCAATCAATCATCAATTATCCAATCAATCAATCAATCAATCAATCAATCAATCAATCAATCAATCAATCAATCAGTAAGCATTATTCTTAGTCAGTCACCATCCATATCCATTGGATCATCCTCAAGATTTCCCTCCGAAAAACCACCACATTTTTTTGTCCGCAACGTCCACCATGAAGCCATTGCAGGTCAAGGCCAAAGTGCGGGCCGAAATCTTTGCAGCGCTGGATGATGAGAAGGTGGAGGATTTCTAACATGGAGGTTTCACCGTTTCACCCACAAAAATAAAGGTCCTGTAATGGGTAATTTTATCGGTTAAACCATGTTAAAACAAACGATATCATGGGATAGACTTAGATTCTATTCATGGTTTTGGATTGTCACTTGTAATCAAATATGGCTGGAAAAATCTCCCCCAAAAAAAACTCCATTGCCAGCCATGTTTTTTTTTCGGGTGAATCTGCCAGTGCTGAAAGGTACCTCAAATTCGATGGTTTATCATTCTCGACTCATTTTCCATATTAAGCGGCTGCCACCACTGATGGTTGTATAATGTTGTATAGGTTTTTTCCAGAAAAAAACACGCATCCACAAAAAATCTGGTTCAGTTTTTGATGGTATTTAGATGGTTTTCCCTACACAAATTGCCATTCCAGGGTATCCCCATTTTCAGACCCGAATCAAAATCGATACCAGGTGGATAGACCTCAAATCCCGCGCGAAAATGCCATCATCAATGAGCTGATCCGCGAATATTTGGAGTACAATGGGTGCGTTGCTCAGCCCAAGATTCGGTGAGGTATCTTGAGTTCATGAGTCAACCACCACTGAGGTACTTCCATACGTTGTCAGTGCTGCTGCCGGAAACCGGCCACCCAGAGGAGCATCATCCATGATCGCAAGCCCCAAGATGCTACCGTAACCTGAAAATCACGGAGCATCATCTGTAACATACACTTTTCTATTTTTTGGGGAGCCCCATAATCATCATGAATCAATCAGTTTTCAAAGCTTATCAGGATTGGTGAACTCTATTAACTCGAGTTGCGAGCCATCAACCCATCCAACTCGGGTTGCTCGTTCTTATTGTTGCTGGTTGTTCCCTCAACATCCATCAAACTCATCCACCTCGGTGTTCCTCAAACTTCGGCCTAAAACTCTTGGCATCATTACTAACCACATTTTAACATCCCCATTTTTCCTATGATTTTGGGGGTCCAATGGGAAACATTTTTTTTTGCAGAAACGAATTCATCGATCTTCCCAGTTTCAACGAACCCCAGAGGAGCGCCAGTTTGGTCGCAACTTCTTGGCCTCCGAGCTGAGACTTCGGGAAGACGATCGCAGCAGGAGGGCTCCCAGCGCCCAGCAGGGTGATCTGCAGCTATTTTTTTTCCCAAAAAGTGAGTAAAGCAATGATAGGCCAGCCATATTCTTGATGGTTTACCAGTACCAGCCATTTATGGATAGATTTTTTTGGGTGGATCCTATTGTTTTACCAACATTCGAAGTAATATTGTGCCCAACTTCACGGGTTGCAGATGCGGATGTTTGCCTTTACATGGGCATGCCGGCATGCCTCACTTCACACTGGAACCAAGTAGTGCTTGGCCATGATGGCCATGTGATTTCATGGGAGATCAATGGGGATATTTGATGGGATATGATATGATAATATGACTGTGACTATGACCTAATTACTATAACCAACTACATCGGATATGGATGTGTCTGGAAGTGCGAAACACCCACAAACTGGCAATTTAGCGGGAAACAAATACTCATCAACTGTTGGGTACTTTATTTTAATACAATCCATATCACAGATGATGAACATAGCTGTGTGTCAAAACCATGGTACCCTGGTGAACATCAACATAACTGGTAGATGGATGTTCATCCAAGCCAAATTATAGTATAATTGGTTTTGGTCCATCCCCATATATAATATAGTTGTTTGGATTTTTACTCAACAAGGGCATCATTTTAGAGGCATTTTATCCCTATGTCCAGAGGAAATCATAGGATCCTCGGAAAACCAATGGACAATCCTATTGATGAACAACCAACCATGATAATCTACCCTCCTGTAATCAAACATGGCGTGCTGGAACATCTCTCATTTGTGGATGATTTTTCCAATTTTTCCAGCTAGAAACATCCATCAATAGTTCGGGGAGTTCTAGCCATGTTTAAGGACACCGTTGCGGATATTCCATGTAATACCCCAGTAAGAATCCCAATATATTATCCATTATTGTCAATGATTAACCAGTATTAACCATTATATCATCAAATGATAATCCCATTATTAACCATCATTGACCATTGTTAAACCATGAATATATATACCATTATTTAATCATTTTCATAACTCCTTGTTATGGCTATAGGGGACCCATCCCAAACCCAAAACGCGCGGCAGGTCGTTGCCGCTGATCTATGGCCTGGTTCGCAACGCGAACGCGGCGGCGGAGCCGGCTCCATGCACGGAGTGGTTCCAGGTGGATTTGACCGGTGAAAACGGGGATTTCTGCAGCTGAAATTGTGACTTATACGAGTAGAGTATAGGCATCTCTACAGCTAAAGTAGGGTCTTTTCCATGTTTTTCCAGCTAAATTGGGGGATTTGTACAGTTAAAGTTGGGGATTTAAGCAAACATCATGGAATTGAAGCAACCAGAATGGGATGATCGTCGCCCGCTTCAGAAACCAAATGTACGAATTAGAAAACAAAAAGAAACAAGGGATCTAAACTATCTAAACCCCGCCACCCCCTCTGACCACTATGATCACTATGTTGCTGTCGAAACGCAAAGAACGCGTCAAGTAAATCCGGGACGAACTTGAGATTATAGCTGCTGGGAGATACAAAAAAGAACGCGCATGTTTTGGTTTCCTATCTAGACTTTTTGGTTTCCGAAGAAACCTTGGTTTCCGAAGAATCCTTTTTGGTTTCCACATCATTTTTTAACCGAATGGGATACTGTACAATGGGGAGGTCAATCGAAAATTATGCATACATATACCGTATATACCGTTACCAGTGTGGATATTGGGGTATTGGGGATGGGTCATGCCTATGATTTCCATTGGGATGGCAGGTCCACAGGTCCACATGGAGCAAATCACCATCAAATGATCTCAGAGGTTTTCCCACTTATTTTTGTGGGACCCTAAACCCAACTCATCTTGCCATTTTTTCCCACTTTCAGAGTTGGGTTTTTAGGACTGTTGCCATGAGCTTTGGTGGTATTTTGAATTAGAGGCACCTGCACAGAAATTTCAGTGTCCGTTCTTGGCCTTGCACGTCAGGAGCGCCAGACAGGCCATGGGGAGCTTGTGTTTTACTTGAAAATACTATTGGCCAATCAACCATGGCAATGGGAACCACCCTATAAATGGAGGGTTTTATATCATCGGAAAATCATCTATGACTGGGGGATTGTCTGTTGCCATGATTGATTACCGGAGGGTAATCAAATGGTTGTTGATGATTCACAAGGCGCAATCTGAAGAATTGTTCCATGTCAGAAAATCGGATAACATCAGAGGCTGAGTTTTTTCTTTCCTAGCTGTATGGCTTGTTCATGATTGTGCAAGATAGTTGGTTCATTACCAGGTTCTGAGATGCCTGTATCTGATGTGTGCCCCTCAGTGTCTCAGCCCCTTGGTGTGACTGGTCTGGTGAAAGCCAAGGAAGATGCAGATCGTTCACAGTCCAGGTCTCTGAAATGAATTGAAATGACATGATAATATGAGATCTAAGGTGAATATGTATAATATGTGTATATATATATAATACACGTATTTATAGTGTATTCTCTCTCTCTCTACATATATATATATAGAGTATTACATACATATATGCGTTCTCAGATATCTAATCCTCCTCGTCCCCCTTTTTGTGCAAGTTGGCCGGGCAGCCCCAGATTTCTCCAGTCATCTTCCCAGGTGGATGGAGATCATTTGAAGCCCATGATCATCCAAGCAAGTGACTGATATCTGGGGGGAGCTCGAGCCGGGCACTGCAAAGACACTCCTTGGGTTTCTCCGAAAATTTGTGGTGCCCCCAACTCCACTGCTTTACCATGTTTTTTGCCATAATTGGAATTGCCATTTGGGGAGTACATCCCACTTTCAGACACATTCCCTTCACGCAGCAGAACGCTGCCTATTCTGTGGTAGAAACTGTCTGTGCAAAAGTCTGGGCAGGAAGCATGTTGCGTGGGGTGCAACGAGAGAAAAGGTGTGCGGTGAAATCGACTTTCATTGTCACAAAGGGAGAATACGTATGGTTCCTGAACTAATCCCCTAAACACATTGGTCCAATTGATGCCATTGTCAAATTCCTGCATGTTGTGAGGCCGTGGAGGGTGCCATGGAACCATTGTACATTGCAGTGCAAAAATCAACTCGGCAGGTGAAAATCTTAAGGCAATCAATTCATTTTTGGGATTTCACCAGACAATCCGGCAAGGATTATCTTGCTCCCCTCTATTTTTGGGAAATGTCTGCATCTGCAGCCATTTCACCGACCCTTCCAACATGCTGAAGACGCTTGCGCGCGTCAAGCCGAACCTGGTCCTGGGAAACTTCCCAGCCGGTCTCCCCAGCTGAGTCAATTTATGAAATTTCGGTACCTCCAGGTCCAATTGTTGGACCAGCAGAGATGGGACACCAACAAATAGGTAACTCCCCAAATCATGGGTTAATCCGAAACTATCATTTGCGGGGCTGAATTGTGACACAGACGTACACCGAGCTGACCATGAATTTTGCTAGGGCTTAACACGACGAACTTATACTAAATTGTGAAGAGATTGGGAGTCTCAGAAGGTGGTCAAATCGGACTCAACAGCACCATAATCCCTGAAGATGATGCCCCCATTCCACGACGGCTTGGTGGTGTCAGAGATTTAGTTCATTTTATTTTCACTTGTTCATTCATTTGGGATGATTATTATAAACCATAGTACAATAATATTCAATAATCCCGTATTATATATATATATATACTTGTATATGTATAATATATATATATATATGGGGTTTCCTAAAATGGTGGATTGCCAAGTTACCATGGGTTTCAATGCGAAAATGTTCTAATTTTGAATGAATTGAGGATTACCACCATTTTGGGTCACCTTCATGTATATATATATATATATCTATGGTCACCGCCCTTTCGAGAGACCACCATGAATCATATTTCCATGGCACTATCGTTCACTCAATGAGTACTACTTCCAAATACAGGAATCTCCCAAAACACTGTAAAATACATATATATATAATATATAATACATATATATATAATATATATAATATATATATATAATATATATATATATAATATATAATATATATATATACATACACATAAAACTATATATATAATATATAATATACATGCTGTGTTGCCCAGAAGTTTCATCATAACATCTCCCATGGACTTCCTATCACCGGAGGTCATGAAGCGACCGGCGTCGGTTCTGACGGGCTCGCCGGGCAAGAACCTGAACTCGCCGCTGGGGAAGCATTCCCAGAACGGGTTGAAGCAAGAATCGACCGTTGAACTCCCTGATGTTGGTGTAAAACTCATGGTTTGTTATATGGCTATGGACCAATACCTATAGATAAATTTTTAGTGGGATGAACATCCATTTACCAGCTATTTTGGGGTTCACTAGGTACCAGGGTTTTGACCCATCCCTATATATATATATATATATAGAGTATTTTTTTTCACCCTTAATAAGCCAAGCACTGAAGCATCCAATTCTTCGGTGGCTTTCTCAAATTTATCGTGAAACCTTGGGCCCATTTGAATTTGTTTTTTCAGGTTCTTTATGCCATTCCTACTTTGAGACAAAACCATAGATCTTTAGGGGAATGTATGACTGATACATTCTTTCAAGTGTTGTTGAAGAAATTGTTTGCTTGGAAGCTTTTGCAGCAGGCCACAATATGAACATGTCACGATCAAGACGAGACGACAGCACAAGGAATGCACAGAAATCAAGCCATTTTGCTACAGGATCCTCCAGTATCAAGCATGGCAATGGACAATCACACAGGTGTTCATTCAACTTTTCCAAAACGGATATTCCAATGAATTTCCATTGCCATGTTAGATTGCAAAACAATCAACTGCCCATTCTTATTCGGATGATTCAGAAGTGGAATCAACGGGAAAATCCCAGCCATGTTTGATGTCCACTTGCAGGGCGTATCCGCACTTCAAGAATGCGGGAGAAATGTATGCGCCCCTTGGCGCCATGGGACCATTTTGGTGGATTCGGATTGGGTTGGAGGTTTCCTACACTTGAATTTATCATGGTTTGTATGAACATGATGGTTGTGATGATCATATCCTGGGTTATGTTGGTTGACAACTGCAATGATAGCTGTGCATGACATAACACGTTACTGCATGTGAACCTTTTGTACTGACCGCCCCATCGCAGGGAGGGGCTCGAGCGATTGCCCATAGGAAAACAGGTGCACTGCAGCACCAACTGTGCGACCGTTGTGGGTTGCGTCCCTAGACCTCGTGCATGGTCAGCGGAGCTACTGGTGGGGCCTTACTACATCTTTGAAGATGCTCCTTGAAGGAGTCAGAGCGACGACTGGCAGCACCAAGGATCTGGCAGAGGTTGCAAGGATCCGCAAAGTCAGTTGTCAGGAACCTGGAGCCGAAGGACTTTGACTCCACGACAGGCCTGGACAAACTGTTGGGAATCTTGAGGGAGTCGCCACTTCAAAAGCTGCCCATCCCGGATTCGTTCCAGAGGTTGGAGAAGTGGTCGGGGATGAGGCGCACTAGTGGAGAAACAATTCCTCAGCTCCTGGTCCGCGAGGAAGAGCTCTTCGTGGAACTTCAGAGGGCACTACAACGTGCAAGAGCTGAACGTGCTAAAGCTGAACTTCGCTCTACAGGAGTTGGAGGAGCAGAACGCGACCCATCTCAGAGCCCTTCAAGATCTCCACCAGCAGGAGTTCGTGGAATGCAAGTTGGTGAGCCAGCAGCAGCAGAAGAACCTGGGGTTTCAGGAGTTCTTCACACTCCAGTGGATGGCATGGGATCCAATGGATTCTTTGAGGATGAGATGAGAGGGTACCGCCTGTTGAAGGCATCCCGCCTTTCTCAAGCGGAACGACAGCATGTGATGACCCTGACCAAGAACAGCACTCACTTTCATCTCATTCGCCAAGCTCTTCGATCCCTTTTCTCTGAGGACCAGCAGGACGACGGCTTCAAGCAGAAGAAGGTCTGGTATGCGGAGATGGAGGATTCATGGAGTCCAACATGGGAGGCTGATGACAATGCAGCCTATTGGATGGATGACGAGAATTACCAATGAGATGAGGAGTACGCCTACTGGAGCGACTGGCCATCACCTTCGAGCTCTTGGGATGACCCCTACATCTATGAGGAGCACGACAACACTGCCTATGAGGAGACGGCCGACGTGGACAAGGAGAAGACCCAGGAAGAGATCGACGAGGACAGACGCGTCGAGGAGGCCTACACGTTGGCAGCTGAGGCCAATAGAACCCTGGCCGAAGCCAAGCAGGCAGTGGCACGTGTCCGAGCTGCCCGTGGATACTACGATCCAACTGGCACCAAGGGGCACACCGGCAAGGGCAAGGGCAAACCGAAAGCTGGAAAAGGCAAAGGAGCCACTGGGCCATGTTTCACTTGTGGCCGGCCGGGACATTCGTACTTGCACTGCCCTGACCGTTGGTCACCCCAACCGAAAGGTGGAATACCCCAAAAGGGGAAGGGCAAACCATCTGGCCTGAAAGGTGGAAAAGGTTTCAAGGGCAAAGGCAAGAAGACCTACTTCATGGAGTATAACCCCACGCACTACACTGACTATGACATGTCCCATGTGTATGTCCTCTCCACTGTGGATGAGAACCAGGTCCAGTCCATGGCCATTGAGAAGGCGATCCTGGACACCGGCGCAACGGAGTCAGTGGCAGGAGTCGCAATGATGGCTCGATTGATCGACAATGGCCTCATGGAGTACACCATTAGACTGGACGACAGACCGAGCTTCCGGTTTGGCAATGGACAGACCCAACGTGCAGTTTCCAAGCTGGAGCTCATGACGCCTTCGCTTGGGAAGATCGGCTTCTACCTCCTGGATGATGGGGCCGACTGCACTCCGATGCTGATTGGAGCTCGGGAGCTTCGAAGACGCAAGGCAATGATCTCCTACAAAGGGGACTGGCTGGCGTACTTCCTGGACAATGACTGGTGGGCATGTTCATTGAAGTCACTTCGCAATGGGCACTTGGCCTTGGATCTTCTACGAGCACGACGTCCTCTCTGCACCTTGATCCAGCAGTTCGCACGTTGGCCGGACCCACCTCCTGGCCGACGAGATGAAGACAGTGATGAGGAAGGTGAAGGTGATGGCAACGATCCACATCGCCGGAAGAGACCGAGAGGACCCGGGAGCTCGCTTGAAAAGCTTGTGAGACAGGAGACTGTGGGTGTAGGAGCCTACGGTGGAGGAAATGGCCATGCAGCAGGCCGCAAGTCACCTGCTGCCCCAGCTGAAGTTCCTGGAGAAGCACCCATGACGCCTGTCGAAGACCGTGGACGGCATGATGATGAACCTGGCGATCCACCCTCAAAGGCTGGGACATCGCCTGGCTACACTCCTGGCTCTGGAGCTGATAGCCCCGATGTGATCGTCAGGGAAGCAGACGACAATGATGACGAGCACCATGCCTATGTCCGTGGACTTCGTGAAGGCAGCTCAGAACGTCGAGAAGACGAATCTGTCCGAACCCTACCTCCAGAAACTCCAGAACTTGGAGAACGAGATGGTCCTATGGATGTCTCCAATGCGGAGAAGACTCCGGACACTCATGCAGAGGCGGCTGAAAACAGTGAGCCGTCGATCATTGAGCGCCCCTTCAACTCTGAGGCAACTAGGTCTGGCACTTCTGAAGCAACTAGATCCGGGACTAGTGGGGGTTCTTCTGGCATGTCACATGTCACTTCTACTGAACATCAACCTGAACAGCATGAAGAACCACGTCCAATCCTGATGATCAGCTGTCATGGATGGAAGGCACAAGGTGATGAGGTGAACAGTTTGGGCCGAGTTCAGCATGATGGGCACCGTCACAACATGGACGACCGCCTCAGCAGCTTGGCTCAACGTCTGCGACAGCTGCAAGACCAGGTCTTTGGACCACATGAAAACGGTTCCCCCTGCCGCAGACTCCGATCCCCGCCAGACGGGATGGCCATGTATGGGAGCCCACAAACCGGGCCGCGAGCGCAGCAACCAGTATGCGCTGGACAGCATGCAGTCGATGTGGACTGCGCCTGACCTATGTGGCCAAGGGACGCCATCAAGGAGACACTAGAGCAGTTGGGCCACCGAGAGACTTGGTGATCCAAGCGCAAGAGGAGCTGCGAGTGGAGTTTGCCCCTACGGACATGAACGAGAAGATCTTCCAGGGCAAGCTCATGGAGGTGAAGGGCAGGGAATTGGTGAACTCCCATGGAGCCGGACGCACCACCGTCCAAGTTCGTGCCGACGAGCGCCTGGGACAGCTGATGATGGACGAGCCGCCGAAGACAAAAGGCGCAAAGGCAAAGTCGGCAGCGACACCACCAATCCCGGAGGAGCACATCGCGGAGATGGCACCACCGACCTCAAGGACGCCGAAGACTCCTTCGAGACGCTCCACGTCACCTACCAGGACACCGGGCACGGAGTCATCTCCAACGACTCCGGAGGAAGAGAGCTTCAATCCTCCTTCCAGGCCCATCAAGAAGGAGAAGCCAGTGGAGGCAAAGAAGAAGGAAGTCATGGTGGAGGCAACAGAGGTGCTGACAATCTCCGACGACGAGATGGTAAGCTCTGCAGAGGAGGAGAAGACCATGGAAAAGCCCAAGAAAAGCCAGGGCAAGTGAGCGCCCTGTGGAAAGCGCTGCGCAACTTGCAGCACAGGATGCGTGGTGGGAACTCTGAGCCCACGATGCCATGTCCGCCGCGGCTGGAGGCTGCCCAGGACAACAGTTTTCCTTCAACTGGACTGACAGCATCAACTTCCAATGAGCACCAAACTGCGCAACACTCCACACGCACCACGATGAATTCAACGAATTCGGCACAGCAGACTGGCCATTTTGGAAAGTCTGACCGGAATGATGGATCTGTCTTGATCCATGACAAGATCAGGGACGAGGTCGACGACATGGAGAGCGTCAAGGAGAAGCTTGTCAGGCCCTCACTGGCAAAACGCCTGGCACAGGCAGCATGTGTCACTGCGGCCTTGGTGAACCCGCTCTATGAGCTTGTGGGCATGGTCAAGCCGCAGGTGGACATCATGGAGATTGCCTGCTCTTCAACTTCAACCTTGACGAGGACCTTCGAGGACCATGGCTTCTACGGAAAGCGCATCAACTATCAGCACGGCTTTGACCTGGACTCCAAGAAAGGCACGGAGAAGCTTCTGGCTGAGGTGAAGGCCGAACCTCCAAAACTGGGTTGGGCTTCAATGGTGTGCACTCGGATGAGTAGCCTGCAGAACCTGACACCTCGAACGCCAGAGCAGTTGGATAAGTTCTACAAGCGAAGAGGCCAAGACTTGAGGAGATGCGACGAAGTGGTCACTGCCTTTGAGGAGATCCTCAAGAATGACGGGGATGTCGCATGGGAGTGGCCCACATCAGCGGTTTCCGGATGGCGATCAAAGCCGCTACAGCGCTTGGAAAGGCTCATCAAGAAGTACCGCAAACAAGTCTACTGGGTGAGAATAGACGGCTGTCAGTATGGACTGGAGTGGAAGGGCACCCCGCTGAAGAAGGCGTGGACAATCCTTACGTCCTGTAGGGACCTATGGTTGACATTGAACAAGCGGTGCGACCACACACATGAGCACGCAGAATGTCGAGGTCCCGCGGCACAAGCGTCCGCATATTATCCAGCCTCCATGTGCAAAGCCATCGTGAAGGCAATGACACACACTTGGAGGAGATCGGACAACACCACGACCCTTGCGGAGGCCTACCTGCTCAACATCGACTCCACCAAGGACGAGGTCACTACGGCTGATCTATCTGATCAACTCCATGGACACTCATGTGGAGGACTGCATGGACCTCATCTTGGACATTCTTGCGGAGATCTTCATGATGAGAAGGCTGTGATGGCCCTGAGCCGCAACAAGCTGAACTTGGAAGTGGCCCCAACGGGAAAGAAGCTAGAGGCAGTGAAACAACTCATGCTGAGAGTGCACAGAGCCAGTGGACATTCAGGGATGAGCAACCTTGCCAACCTCCTGAAGGCGAAGGGTGCACCAGCATGGGCAGTCTCTTTGGCTTCAACGTTGGTCTGCCCTGACTGCATAGAATCGTCCAAACCGAAGCCCAGACCACCAGCGAGCATGGGTGAAACTCCAAGCATCTTTGAGGTGCTGGGAACGGATGTCTTCGAGTTTGAGGACGAGCCGAGTCAGACCAAGTTCAAGATGATCCTATGGCGAGATCGCGCATCAGGACTGACGATGATCGACACCCTCAAGGTCTTTGAGACTGGAGCTTGGGAACCAACATCCAACGACGTCATCAAGAGCATGATGAAATGGCAGATGGTCTATCCTACGCCAAAGTGGGTCTTTGCAGACGCTGCCAGATACTACTCCAGTGAGGAGTACATGGACTACCTCAACCGAGCAGGAGTGGGTTTGACGATAGCACCTGCCGAGGCTCACTGGATCATGGGATTTGAGGAGAGTGCAATCAACATTGCAAAGGGAACAGTGGCACGACTTCTCCGAGAAGGCAGTAAGTTTTCTGTTCCCGACCTGTTCTCTCTTGCGGCTGCATCAATGAATGCACATGTGGGACCCAGCGGCTTCAGCGCATTTCAATGGGCTTTTGGAGCTGGTGGTGGACCCCTGGACGACGAGAAGTTGCTGGTCGGAGTTCAACCTGGGAAGTCTTTTCAAGGACTGGTGAAAGAGCGCGAGCGTGCCAAGATTGCCTTTGAACGAGAACGAGCTGCTGAACGTTTCTCGAAATTGGCAAATGCAACTGGACGCCAAGCATCCCAGTACAAGCCAGGGCAACTTGTGATGCTGTGGAGACAGAGAGTGAAACCTGGCAAGGTAAAGGGATCCTGGACTGGACCAGTCCGCCTCATCATGATGGAGGGCACGACTGCATGGCTTTCCAGTGGATCAACGCTCATCCGCGCCAAGAGCAACCAGATCCGTCCTGTCTCAAGCCGCGAGGAGCTGACTGCAATCATGGAGGGTACAGCGATTTATCGCACACCCGTCACTGTGGAGAACCTGATGAAAGCCTTCCAAGGGAGGTACTACAAGGACGTTGCTGGGAATGTTCCAAGTGATGATCTACAACGACAAGACCTTGGACCTTCTCAAGTACTTCAAGAACCAGAACAGCGTGGCACCGACTCTTGGACCCTGGTCGAGGAGAACGGCACCCGCTTCCTTGTGAGGAAACATGTTCTACCACGACTCGCACTCTTCAACCCTCTGAGATCAACCAACTGTCCAGTGTCTCTGGATGAGTTGACAGGCAACCGCATCACCACAGTTCAAAACGTGGCTGGAGGAGAACCTGCAACAATCAAGGACACCGTGGACATCCAACGAAATCTCCAAGACCGATGGACTGGAGAAACCAGATTCGAACTTCTACCTCAACCTGGACCAGCACCAAAGCGACTTCGAGTTCCTGCACCAAAAGGTGAGAAGCGCAAAGCAGAGGACGAGAAGCCTGCTGCGGAGGAGGAAGATGAGATTGAAGACCATCCTGGCGATCCTCAAGATGAACCAGCGCGTGGATCCGATGATCCCCCATCAACGCTGACAAGAGCTCTTCATTCCCGAGGACCTGATGTTTTGGATGGGATGCCCATCAAGAGCACCTCAGGAGCTTACAGATGCGCTGCTCCTGGCTGTACACTACCTGGTGGACATCAAGGCCTTCACAGAGATGACCAAGAGCGAGAGTTCATCTACGACGCCAAGGAGAACCAGCAGATGCAAGTGAATGACCCGGAGGAGGACCCCGCTATTCCGTCTTCTTCGTCTACCACAAGTGAGGAGCTGCTTCCAGATGATGATGATGGACAGCCAGATGGACGAGATGGCAACAACGAGAAGGAGGATGACGACTTCTTCATCGCCGTCACTGTGGGCTGCGATGAGCAGGACTACAACTGGCTGGCAAAGCACCGGCGCAAAGGCGCGGTATGGCTGAGCAAGAAGATGAGTGAGAAGTCGAAAGAGGTAGACTGGAAGAGACTTCCACTTTCAGAGAAGAAGGAGTTCGACGTTGCTCAGGCCAAGGAGATCAGCAATGTCATCATCAGCAAAGCTCTGAGAAACCTCACCAAGGCTGAGCTGGACAAGCTGGACGAGAACAAAGTAATGTCCATGCGGTGGGTTTTGACAAGGAAGACTGATGGAACAGCAAAGGCACGCCTAGTCATTTTGGGCTTCATGGCGCACAACCTGACCGAAGTGGCGACGGCAAGCCCGACACTTTCAAAGGTGGGACGAAACCTTGTGCTCACCCTGTCCTCCAACCTGAAGTTTGTGGTTCGTGGCGGAGACGTCACATCAGCATTTCTCCAAACGGGGATATCCTTGGAAGATGAGGAGTTGACGATTTGGGCACCGCCCGAACTGGCCGCTATGTTTGGAGCCGAGTATGGTGAACAGAAAGCTCTTCGAGTTTGTGAGGCTTTCTATGGTTTGGTCCATGCACCGCGCAAGTGGTATGAGCGCTGTGTGCAGGTGATGAAATCTCTTGGATGGCGACAGCTTCAAGGTGACAAATGTGTCTACGTGCTCCTGGACCCCGAGACTGGCAAGATTTCTGGACTGGCTGGATTGCATGTGGATGATTTCCTGCTGTCCGGCGACCCTAATTCCACTTTCTTCGACAATGCCCAAGCAGCCTTGCTGAAGGCATTCAGATGGGGCAAATGGGAGACTGAGGAGTTCACTTTTGCTGGATGCCGCATCCGACAAGCTGAAGATTTCAGCATCACCTTGGACCAGGAGGACTACACCAACAAGTGGATTGAAGAGATCAAGATCGACGCCACCCGATCTCGACGAGCTCTACTGCTTCCTGCCGAAGTATCAGCTTTGAGAGGAGCCCTTGGAACAATTAGCTGGAGGGCGACGCAGACAGCGCCCCAGTACCTGGCTGACACCAGCCTGCTTCTTTCAGAAGTTTCCAAAGGCACCGTGGAGACGCTCTACAAGGTGAACAAGCTGATCAGAGAGATGCGAGCCAATGCATCGCAGGGACTGCTAT
This sequence comes from Cladocopium goreaui, assembly GCA_947184155.2. Classification (NCBI taxonomy): domain Eukaryota; class Dinophyceae; order Suessiales; family Symbiodiniaceae; genus Cladocopium; species Cladocopium goreaui. Next base: position 259,626 of record CAMXCT020006649.1, on the reverse strand, counting down.
TCCCTAGCTGGGGGAAAGAGATCAAGGAGCTGGCAGTGATCGTATGGGCCGACGCTTCGCAGCACAACAGGCCCGACAAGTCTTCAACCATTGGCATCCTGGCCGGCATCGGACCCCGTGAGATGATCGATGGCGAAGAGCACCAACTTGCCATTGTTCAATGGAAATCTGGAAAAACACCCAGACAGTGTTTAGGCTCAAACGGAGCTGAAGTCCAAGCCGTGACAATTGGCGAGGACATTTGCTGGAACCTACGACTTCTACTTGCTGAACTAGCTGGAGAAGAAGTTCGGAGGGACAACTTGCATGAGATTGTCAAAGTGATCAATGGCGCCGTGGTCATGGACACACGTGGCATCTATGATGCGATCACTCGCAACCTCAGCCCTCTTCATGGACTTCGAGAAGCCAGAGCTGGATACGAGCTGACTCTAGCGGTGAACCAGGGCATCCAATCAGGTGTCCAATTCCGTTGGGTCAACGGGTTAGCACAACTGGCTGACGCAATGACGAAGGCCTCCAACCGCAAAATCCTGTTGCACCTCTTTGGACAAAAGCAACACTGGAGACTGGTGCACGATGAGAAGTTCGAATCAGGAAGACGCGTGCACAAGAAGGAGCTAGAGAAAAGGCTGAAAGATATGCAGGCCAACTTCGTGGCCTACGTGAAAGAGCTTGCGGAAAAGAAGAACTTTCCATGGACCAATGAAAGTCCAATTCGATATCACCCGCTGAACTAACAAAAGGTTCAGGTAGTTGGGGTGATGCAATGATAGCTGTGCATGACATAACACGTTACTGCATGTGAACCTTTTGTACTGACCGCCCCATCGCAGGGAGGGGCTCGAGCGATTGCCCATAGGAAAACAGGTGCACTGCAGCACCAACTGTGCGACCGTTGTGGGTTGCGTCCCTAGACCTCGTGCAACAACGAACATGGGTAATTATCATGTTTAATGGTTGACAATTACCAATAAAAGTGATGGACTGCTTGATGATCATATCCTGGGTTCGGACACCAGGCACATCCGCAGCATCACCGCCGAAGGCGAGGGGCATGAGCTATGGGCCATGATGGCCCATGGATTTGCTTAAACATGGTTATTTTCCATAGCTGCTATAGCTATGTTGATTTTCTAGAGGGTATTATATACCAATATATATGATATCTTATTATATGCATTCATTTCACTCGAGGTGACTAAAGAGTTCTCAACTTCTTTACCTACACCTACATTTGACTGCATGTCTTGTTCCTGCCTTCCCCGAGAAAGATAACAAAGGACGACAGGATGATGTGGGTACTCCCGGTCTGACGAGGTTGGGAAGACCAGACGGTCGTTAAAAGAATGTGATCCGTTTCTGTATGTTTCTGTGGTCAGTGGACGGTTGATTTTATCCGAATTCAATTCGTATTCACAACATCTGGTAATTTATATCTGTTCATCGAGATTGATAAATATCTGGTAATTTGAGGATTCACAACATCTGGTAATTTATATCTGTTATATCTGGTTGGTTTGCAAGTACAGAATCCTCAAAGATGCCATGTCCAGCTAGCCACTAACTGATGCAAACGTGAAGTGCTCGTGGTGCCGCAGCTGGTGACTACACCGTCAGAAACTTCGTGGGTGTCATTGAGGACACTGGGATTTTCATGGTTTTTATGGAAGCCGAAACCGAGAGCCATGGGGATAAAATTGGCCAACAGAATGTTGAAACAATGGCCAACAAGATCCAACAAGTATCTGGTGATTTGCTGATGATATCGCCATGTTTCTCGCTTAAGTCACCGTTTTGCCATGTTTTGTTCGTGACTTCACAACCTGAAGATTTGAAGTACCCTTTTTCCTGTTTGAGCGATTATCATCGTTGTTGTTGGTAAAACAGGCACGTTTTTTTTGTTGTGGTTTTCCAGTCGTTGAAGCAGCAAACTGTTTGTCGAGCAACTGATGTCACTGGATACCAACCTGGCATTCAAATGGGAAACGCATCGAACTATAGCTAGTTAATTTTTGTCCAGCTAGCCACATTTGACTTCCATAGGGTACCAGTTGGTACGTCAACTGAAGAACTTGCTGGACACCCCAAAAGGGACCAGAGATAGGTAGAACAAGACCATGAACTCCGAAAAGATGTAGAAGCATAAAGAACAAGATGTAGCCCAGAACCGTACAGAAGAAATCAGAACCACAGTCAGGCCATTCCAGCGAAGACATTCCTATACTCGCCGCTTCGCCATAGAGGCCCATCGAGGGCCCTCCCAATTTGCACCATGTCCGAGGAACCTGGGACAGAGGTGAAAATTCTTGCTCCCAGTGGTCATTGTCTCCAGACTTTGCAGCTCCCGATTCAGGCGCCAGCCGCGGAGACGATGAGGACCTCGTTGAGAGCCGCTGGCAAAGAGGCGAAAGGAATCTTCGTTTTTACAGTCGGCACAACGATTCTTGAAGAGGAGTGGCCATTGGAAAAGCTTGGGATCACTGAAGGCTCCAGCATCGAAGTGACGGTGCTGGACTCGATGAGGCCTTGCTTTGAATGGGCTGTCTATGATGCGTCCTTTGGCAACGAGATTTTGGACAATGGATCAACCTTCCAACGGGGTCAAGTGGCGTCACACACCGATGGAGTGCGAACGGCTGTTCCATTGCCTCGAGACACAGAGTGTTACATATGCTTTAAGGGTATTAACACTGGCACCCATGCTTCCGTGGGCGTTGGCACCAGCAACTGCGAAGTGGCCGAGAGAGGCTATGTACATCTCTATGGTCAGGATGAGAATTCCTGGGCGTTGTGTTTTGGAGACAGCGGTGAAATTGTTGCCTGCCACAAGGGCGAAGTCTGTGTGATGCAAAATTCGAAAGGAGAGCAACTCGAGGCACCACCGAGGACTAACTTCCCCCATATGTCACACAGCCATATGTCACACAGCCATATGCTGTACATCAGCTTTTTGATCTCAGCAGCTGGGCAAATGAGGGTAACTCTCGCAGGATATCCAGAGGTGGTGGTTCCCTTCGAAATACCCACGGATCTGGATGTCTTCGTGATGGCTTCAACCGTCTATGGCAAGTCACAAATATCGATTTCGCCCATGCCCTTCCCGCCTCCCACGGACCCAGAACTGCCTCCAGCCAAAAGCGCTGAGAAGCCAACGTGAGTCCACTTGAAAAAAGAACGAGCCCTTGGGATACTGGGGTGCCATCCCCAATGTTCATACACATTTTTGGGCAAAGCCACTTGCACGTCAAATTGCCAAGGAAGCCACTTTGGGGATCGTTCATATCTTTAAGGCTTTAAGGGGATGTTTGATTGGACACTCCCCCATTGATAGATGATTTTCCCATCGGAACCTCCAAAAATGCCCGCCATGTTAGAGGACACCCCCTTGTGGAAAAAAAATGCCCATGATGTCACCATTAAATCATATTAGCCCCCCATGATATTCCTATTAGAATCCATATAGAGTCCATTGGATCCCTATGATATCCTTATTAAATCCATGAAAGAATCGCAGGACATCTCAGTCAAGAGTTCTGTGGTAGAGCCGTCTCCTCAGCTGGGCTTAGGCCGGAGTTTTTTGGCCTGGAAGGCACGGGGCAATCCTCATGGGATCATTTCTGTTGAGGATGAAAAACCAGTAGAACAGGTAGAATACCTAAGGTATAAACTGTATATTGTATATGTATAATTATGTATACATTTGGTGAATCCATTTTTTTCACAATGGGTGGATTTTGGTGTGAACAGCAGGACGACCAAGATGTTTCATGAGATGATTTTAATTGCTGGAACCTTTTAACACACTCATTTTTGATCCAGACTTGTCAACAAACATGAAATGCCTTCAGTGGAAGTCGGACTTCCATTGAATCTTGAGGACCGAGCATCGCTATCCAAGGACCGAGCTATTTCCCTTGGGGGCGCTCGACTTCTACACCAAGAAGAACATGGGATTGCGACTCAAAGATGGCTTCGTCCGAAGTGTAGAAGAGTACCCCAAATTCCAATGTCGTATCATTTTCAACATTAAATCATCACCATGTTTGGTCCCATTTCTGTTCAAACCCAGCTGATTTGCCAGGCAATATTCTGACCCCAATCAAACTAGGTCAACACTTTCTGGAAGAATCGCCAGCAACAGTCGTCAGCAATATTGGCCGGTTAGGCGATTCGCGCAGCTTCCATTTTTGCTTCAAATGAGGGAAGCCCTCTACTATCGCACGCAGCTCTTGAAACGTATTGCAACACACAAGGCAAAATCCGAAGTATCGCATTGGAAAATCATGAGGTTGGGAGTACACGCAGGAAGAGTACGACCAGTGGTTTTTGCCAGAGCGGGGAGGCCTCAAACATTTGCCGCACGGTTCGTTCCCCAAGGGGCATCCCCAAATCGCCCTCTTCCAGTCTCGTCTTTGTGAGTTCACTGGGATCCAGAATCATTTTTTGACATTTTTTGCCCCACATCAATTCTCAACCATTTGGGCAACGATTTGGGGGCCATTTTTTCACCGTCCAAAACGATGGGGAGCGCAGAGGTGATCAGGGAGACTATCGAGATGGTATGCAGGACCGATTCCATGGCCGATGGCCGGCCACGGCTTCAGTCATGGGGGATCCCCGTTACCATAGGTTACTAGGTTTCAACACTAAGTCATGGTCATCCATGACTTGGATGATTTGGGGGTACCCCCATGGCAAAACGGAAACCTCCATGAATACTCTATTCAATCTTGGGGAGATGTCCTAATTTTGACCTACGGCAGTTTTTTGTGAGCAGCACCACATCTTGTGGATGCTACTTTAATATATCCAAGAAAGCAACACCTCTCCTTCTACTGAAGAGGAGATGTGTCAAAATCTGATTTTTCTTCATTGTAAATACGTCATTGCCATATGCCATCGCAGGAGATAGTTTGCCCATCATGGGAGTTGATTCTGTTTCTGTCGGCTGGTTCCCCTTCCAAATCAGACCATTTAGAATTTAGGGCACATAATATATCATAATATACACTCCAGCAAATTAACATGGATATGAAACCAGCTGCAGACATGGAACATCCACCAAAGTAGATCATTTCCTAAGCAACTCCATGGGATTTCCACAACTTTTCGTATGCTTCCCCTTTTGGGTAGAGCCGACATGTACTGCTCCAGCAGGAGAAGATTGCGAACGTCATTGCCTGCCTCAAAGCCGAGCCGAGGCCGGCGCTGATTCGCTGATTTCATCCAGATTTTCATGGGGATTTCATGGGGATTTCTTGGGATATAACTAGATGTCAGATGTTTAATGGGATATAGCTATGTAACTGATCAATAGTTATGGGATATATATATAACGTATAGCTATAACTATATCTACTGCTGATAAAACTATTTAACTACAACTCGAACATATAATGGGGATTTCATTAGATATAACTATAACCAAGCAACAGTTGGAATGATTGGACTTGTAGGGGTAAATCTCCCAAAATCCCATCCCAGAGAGATCCTATATTTTGAAAGAAACCCATGTGGGGGATGGGTAAAAGTCTATGATTTTCCGTGTGGTTTCTTTGTGATGAACCTGCATTTACCAAGTACAAAGATTTGAATCTGCACCGGCATTATAGTTCTACGGCTCTACGGCAGACATGAAGCACTCTACATGCTCCACTTAGCTTTAAGAATTGTACGGAGAGAAGTCATGAGTTCCTATATGAAATTAAGCAGTTTTGACTCTCGATGGTACAGCAGCTGGGATGTAGGAATTCTCCATGTGTCTTCCGCTGGCTCCTGACCTCAAAGGACTAAGTTAAATATAGATAGTGGGTACTCAAACATGATATTGGAGAAGCCCTCAACATGGCCTTAAACCAGCGGAATGTTTGGGAGTGTAGACGATTGATGACAAATGTAGATATATGTAGATATAGATGGGTCACAACCTAGTTTACCATATTTTCCTGGGGGTTTTATTCACATCCATCAATTGATTCCCGGAGAGCAACGATGCGTACGCGCCGAATGATCATCCCAGAGAAATTGGGGATGATATCCCATCCCAAATATGATTGGTCATTGGTTACGAGCTATAAATGGCTAATTCTCATCCAAAGCAAAGATACTGTACTTTTTTTTCTCTTAGAAAATCACTCCAAGTTGGTTGAACACCCTTATTATTCTCCATGATCAAACATATCCCTTGAGTGGTGATACAAATTATTGTAATTACACATATCATATCCCTAATATTCCCAAAAAACACAATCCAAACACAATCCAGCTACCTACAGATCGTCCAATCATCCCAATCATTATACCATATCCCTAATAAGCCCTTTAATCCCAATCATTCTCCATCCGAAGAATTAGCCATAATTCGTCCTAACAGTTATGACAGTTATGTGACTAGTCATCGCCATTGTCTTTACCCTCTGGTAAACGTTTAACTATTGACAATGACCATTTTTCATGGGAAAACTCACGACATTTCTATGGTCATTTTCAATAGCTATGTTAGTCATTACCAGAGGGTAAACCTCCATTTTCCTATGGTTTTCCTATGGTTTTCCCATTAAAACCTCCATTTTCCTATAGTTTACCAGAGGCTAATCCCTTCGTGGAGAGTCCGCCATCCATCCAGCAGGTCCAAGCGGGCGATCATCCCCATTCCCTTCCCATCAGAAGGCCCGTTGTTGGAAGTGATTGGAAGTGGATTTTTGGTGGGATTATCTTGGTGATTTTTTGGGAAAAAAAAACCTGGGGATATGAGTGGGAAAAAAAAAGTCTAGTAATTTAACAGCCTGCTATGATATAGATGGCCCATTTAACGACGTCCGACGGACTTACCCACAAAACATTGATATATATATATATACACATACATATATATATATAATAGCTATGTTCAATTACCAGCGGGATCCAGAGGGTATGATTTTGCCGCAGATGGATTTTTCATGCAACTGGAAAACCATCAACACGTCCTGAAAAACTCGTTTCCAAGCTCCCTTCACTGAAAAAAAGGGTTTAGATGGCCACGACTGGGGTGTCTACCAGTCTACCCAATTGTCAAACAAACCTCAATCCATTGCGACAGTTGGTTGAACCGGTGGATCCTCTATTTTTGATGGTTGAACCCCCCATTTTTTGATGTGGTCACGGAACAGGGGCCACAACTGGTGGCTCTCGAGGCAGCAAAACCGTGGATTGGACCAATCAGGGCCAAACCAAATGCTGCACAGAGCTGAGCAAATCAACTGGGAATGGAAAGGATATTTGCGGGGATGGGTCAATACGTGTAGCATACTACAAATATATTACATGCGTATAATTTATATCTATATCTACATCTATCTCTACATCTACCTCTACATCTATCTCTACATCTATCTCTACATCTATCTCTACATCTATCTCTGCATCTATCTCTACATCTATCTCTGCATCTATCTCTACATCTATCTCTACATCTATCTCTGCATCTATCTCTACATCTATCTCTGCATCTATCTCTACATCTATCTCTACATCTATCTCTGCATCTATCTCTACATCTATCTCTGCATCTATCTCTACATCTATCTCTGCATCTATCTCTACATCTATCTCTACATCTATCTCTGCATCTATCTCTACATCTATCTCTACATCTATCTCTACATCTACCTCTACATCTATCTCTGCATCTATCTCTACATCTATCTCTACATCTATCTCTACATCTATCTCTACATCTATCTCTACATCTATCTCTACATCTATCTCTACATCTACCTCTACATCTATCTCTACATCTATCTCTACATCTATCTCTACATCTATCTCTACATCTATCTCTACATCTATCTCTACATCTATCTCTACATCTATCTCTACATCTATCTCTACATCTATCTCTACATCTATCTCTACATCTATCTCTACATCTACCTCTACATCTATCTCTACATCTATCTCTACATCTATCTCTACATCTATCTCTACATCTACCTCTACATCTATCTCTACATCTATCTCTACATCTATTTGTACATCTACCTCTACATCTATCTCTAGATCTATCTACATCTATCTACATCTAGCTACATCTAGCTACATCTATCTACATCTATCTACATATATCTATCTACATCTATCTCCATCTATCTCTACATCTATCTCTACATGAGCTGTGGTCAATACTCATGGTTAATAACCATTAATAGGGGCTAGTCATCCAATGGTTCATAGGGATTTATAATAACCATTATAAGGATCCTTATTTTGGATGGGATGACCATCAACCATATAGTGAGTATTGACCATGGCTCACATCTATCTCTACATCTATCTCTACATCTAACTCTACATCTATCTCTACATCTATCTCTACATCTATCTCTATATCTATTTGTACATCTACCTCTACATCTATCTCTAGATCTATCTACATCTATCTCTGCATCTATCTCTACATCTATCTCTACATCTATCTCTACATCTATCTCTACATCTATCTCTACATCTATCTCTACATCTATCTCTACATCTATCTCTAGATCTATCTACATCTATCTACATCTAGCTACATCTAGCTACATCTAGCTACATCTATCTACATATATCTACATATATCTATCTCCATCTATATCCATCTATATCATCTATATCTATCTAAATCTATCTATATCTATCTCGACCTATCTCTATCTATCTCTATCTATCTATATCTCTATATCTATCTATATCTATCTATATCTATCTATATCTATCTATATCTATCTATATCTATCTATATCTATCTATATCTATCTATATCTATCTATAGCTATCTATAGCTATCTATCTATATATATATATATATATATATCTATATCTATCTATATCTATCTATATCTATCTGTATCTATCTATATCTATCTATATCTATCTATATTATATCTATCTATATCTATCTATATCTATCTGTATCTATCTATATCTATCTATATCTATCTATATCTATGTATATCTATGTATATCTATGTATATCTATGTAAATTTATCTATCTCTATCTATCTCTTTCTATCTCTATCTATCTCGATCTTTCTATCTCTGTCTATCTCTATCTATCTATCTCTATCTATCTATCTATCTATCTCTATCTATCTATCTATCTATCTATCTCTATATCTATCTCTATCTATCCTATCCATCCTATCTTATCCTATCCTATCCTATCCTATCCTATCCTATCTATTTATCTATATTATGTGTTTATACACATGTATGCGTATATATATATATATAGCATGTAGTTCCACTATACTCATGATATGGTACCATCTCTGCACGAACAACAATTGTCCGACTATTTTGTTGGTGTGAGCAGCATGGTATAATGGTATAGGCTTTTGACCACTATCCCTTTGAAGCCACCCCAATCCGCCACACCAGGTCGAGAGCTTCATTTGTACATTGAGGTGGGGTGGCCTGTTTTTGAACAGCCCAAAGGCTTCTTCTGAGATCTATGGCTGTCAGGACAACTGTTTGAAATGCACGGGAATCCTCAGAATGCAAAATGCCTTGAGCTCAGAAAAAGTGTAGCAGGGTAGATTTGGAGCAATCAGGGTACGATTTGATTTGAGTTGCGTAGTTCGTTGGCTGAACGATCTCAGCAGTCCTCGCTCAGAGAATTTGGATAATAGTTCTTTCTTTCAGAACGTAATCATATCATTTGCTGGTTTTCAGGTTCGAAGCTCTACGTTTTGATTCAATACTCCCAAGTTGGACATTGTGAACATCTACAGGAACCATCCATATCGAATGCCACAAAGAATTGTTTCCTGTGATTTTTGCCAATACCAGTCACCCACTTAGTCACTTAGTAAGTGGTTAATAGGTTCATAACCCTCCTTTTTTTCAGTCCCCATTAAAAGTGGTATCCCTCGGGTTATCCCATATTTTTCAGTGGCGTTTTTTCCGGATCCCCCAGTCTGATGGGCGCTGAAACAAGGCGAGCATTTTCCCGAAGAACATCCACTTCTTCGCCACGTTGCTTGAGCACGTCGGCAAGGAGCTGCAGAAACTCGGCAAGTCGCGGTCGCGAAAAACATGGAGATGTCACAGCTGTCACTGTCACTGTCAGATTTTCTGCGCGATTTACAAAGTCAGTTGTTTTGATAGTAATTGTGTAGAGTGTATATAAATATATTAATATATTAATATATTAATGTATTGAACAAAAGGATATGTTAACATACTTTTTTAAAACATATATATTGAAAAATTGATATGTTAATATGTCAATATGTTAATATGGTGATATGTTATTATACTGTATATATATATATATATGCGCACAGCACTGCACTGGTAGCAAATGCTGATTGATTTCGACATTGTCTTCTGTCCGTGGTAAAGAGCAGTGTCAGTACTTCACATATCAATTTCAGCAGCCCACATGTTGTTTGCTAAGGGTACCAGTTGGAGAATACACACATTGGATCACAAACCTTTGCCCGCGGCCCAGCCTCTTCATATCGCTCTGGGCGGGTGGCTGAAATTCCAGTGACTGAGGCCATGATCGATCTGCAATTAGTTGCTGATTTGCTGATCATTGAGACCTTTTGAGTTAGTCTGCCAGAGCTTACGATGGCAACAGCGATCCGCGCCGATTTACACAAATGTTGGAGAAGGTCTAATTGGGACCCTCTGACCGTAGGAATCGTGAAACTATGTGAAACTTAGTGATGAGAAAAAAGGAATCTGCAACTTTCTCTGCAAACCCTGGCATTGGTCAGACAAACCTCAAGCTTGGAGGTTCACATGAATATATATATATGTATACAATCTGATTACCGCGATAGTGAACTCCATAATCAATTTGGATGGTTCCCAAAGGTGAAAGACAACGAAAGCTAGCATCCGCACATGAGGTTTAAGTGCTTTAGAGCATTTTTCAAACAGCAGTATAGGGGTAAATCTCGTACCCGCCAAAATTGAATGATATCTAAACATGACCAACATAGATGATATCTGTGGTTTCCCTGTTCTTGACTTTGACACAAAAATTATGCCCAGCCCAGGGAGCTTTTCCCATATTTTGCCTCCTGCTTCAGAATTTTCCCAGCACCGCACCATGGTCATTTCGGCTCAACAGCAATTTTGGAACTGCTTAAAATCGCACTGTGCGAAGCACATGCCCAGCTGGCAGAGAAGACGACATTGATTTCACGCAGCCATGGCAACCTGAATTCGAATTGGACCAGGGCATCTTTTGAAGAATTGATTGAAGGGGAAAACATGTAAACACACGTAAAAACTATCATGGGAAAAACCATGGCTTCATGTAAAAATTAAACTGATTTAATCAATTGATTGTTAGGTCGGAGATTCCGGGGTAATCATAGTTTTCGATTGCAACATTGCGACATCACATATCACTTAGGTTTTTGTAGCTCTGTTTCAATCATGGAGTGCTAGTGAACCAATTTTTTACTTCGTGTTTCTTTGGGTATACAATGTATTATTCAGGGACGAACTGGCCGTTTTTGGGGATCCCAAACTATCATTCAAGGGTCTTTAGATCGATATATATATATATATATACCATCCTGGACCATCTCCCCAATCAGCATTGACCCTGCCAAAATGGGCAAGGTATGGCAAGGTTACTCCAACCTACTATTCTACTAGGGGTTTGGGCTGGGGAAATTGCTATTTGGGTGTTGGGAGCGGATCCTCTTGGATCCTGCCTTAAGTTTCTGCTGGCTGCATCCTCACCAAGGAGAAGTTCAAAGCAGGTGATGATGTTTTAGTCTTCTACAGGATGACCAAGCGCTGTAGACCTGAGAGAAAATACCTGGCACCTCGTTGTGGCACTCCAATGGTCCATGGGATTTTAGGAGGAGGACCTCCAATGAAAATATGGCTATGGATCAATACCTATTAATATCATTTTTAGGGGGATGAACATCCATAAATCCCAGCTATTTTGATGTGAACTACAGGGGTACAAGGTTTTGACACTGCCATATGGTGCAATTTTGAGGGATATCTCATTTTCAGAGAGAAACCGATGAAGACAAGTCAGCAATCCAACTGGCTTTGACGGTTTTTTTTTCTTCTCTTTCCAGCTCGTGGATTCGTACAATTTTCCATGAATCGACATAATTTCACCAAACAAATCCGTCAAAAGATTGGACAGCCTCTCATGGCTGAATCTGGGGTTGGTAAATTCCAATTCTTAAGAATTGGGATTTGATATACCAGCTCAAGACAGATTGTTGTTGGCAATAGGTGATTCCCTTTTTACATGCCCGGTTGAGGCCAGGTTTAGATTGTCAGTATCATTCATTATCCCAATAAAGAATAGCCATAACTTGGGGTAAATCCCTAACAAGAGAGAAAGGCCAACTTTGACAAATCCCAAGAAAAGGCAATCAATCATGTGCCTCAATTTTCAATTAAGCCATAAGGTTCAGTGTATATATACTATATACCATCATTTTAAAGGGAAAACCCGGAAAACGCCTTAAAGACATTGGGGACATGGATCACCACCTTCCTCGGTTGAGGCTGTCCTTGATCAGCGCCACGGTGCGTATCGTCCACGCTGCGGGATCTCCGATGGCTGGGTGCCTGCGCGAGTCGTGGCCGACCAACATGAGAAGGACAACAGTGGAGATGTCAAGGTGGGAAACAGATACCCTCTGGTAATCTAACATAGCTTTTAGAAAGTCACCATTTTGAATAGGTAAATCAACTATAGGGTATTTTTAATAGCTATGTTCAATTACCAGAGGGTACCAGGATGAGGGGCTCCCATCAAAACGAAATCAATACCTTTTTTGATTGGGTTCAAAAAAGTGACCCATGGCTGACTTCCAAATGATTTCACCAGCGAATTGGGGAATTCCTCAAAGTCTATGGGGGGTTAAGCACGTTTTAGCCACAAGAATTGATCCTCCTTGCCCTGCCTTTTTCAACGAGGTCGAGTACACGTGGCCGTTTTTCTTCACACAGAGAGGGCACATGGCTGATGCCTGCAGTGGTTGGACAGAATGGTTTCCAGCGCATCATGTTCGAAAAGGTGCAGCCTGATTGGATGCAATCTTCAATTCAGGGAAATATATATATATATATCAATTGACACACGGATTGCAACTAGAATCAAAATTCTATTATACTACTATTCTATATTCATATACTATACCGATTATGGATCCAATTACAACACTATTTGCAGATTGGATCAGATACATGTGGATGGCGCTGCTGAATTCAGCTCACAAGCGCTGTCAGATGGTCACCTCACTTGGTGCGGAAACTCTGGCGGTCGAAGTGATTGACCTGCCAAAGAATTTGGATGGTTAGTGTGAGTTTCAGACCTGCCAGCTGCATCTTCATATATGTTCCATCCTTTTCCATCCTTTTCTCGTAGGTTTTCCCATCATTTTCCAAGCCTTAAAGCGCCGCTCCGCAGATCCTGATTCCAAGCGCCAACGGCTCGGAAGCCTCGATCCAAAGCTGGTGACTTGCCGCAGAATGTCATGTTGCTGCATGTATAATTATGATCACTGTAACACTGTAGCTAATGGCTACTTCTCTATGTACAGTTACGCATATATATATATATATATACACAATGTGTATATATATATATATATAGTATGTATATTATGTATATATATATATATATATCTATATATGTATATATATATATAGGTATATATACATGTATATGTATATATATATGTATATATTTATATATATACTATGTGTGTATATATTATATATATATATATGTATATGTATATGTATATATATATATGTATATACATGTATATGTATATAGATATGTATATATATATATACTCTGTATATATATATATATATATTATGTATATATATATACTATGTATATATATATTATGTATATATATATAATGTACATATATATATATATATACACATAATATATATATATATAAACATATATATATATATATGTATACATTATATATATATATAGTATATGCTCCAGGCCCTGCCACCCCCGCCCTCCCCCCCATGGGTTGGGCAATAATGGCTGTGGTGGTGGGGGGTGGTATACCCCCCCTGCTCCCCTGTGGTAATGGCTGTGGTGATGGGGGGTGGTAGTTATGTAAATTGGTAGTCAACAGATATTAAGTGTATAGTATATAGTATTGGGAATTACATACGGTTGTAAATAATGTAGGTGTATAGGTATTTTGTATAGGCATGCAATGGCATATTAAGTATGTATTAGGTTATACAAGGTATCAATTGGTGTGTAGTGTTAGGTATGTAGTGTTAGGTTTTCTGTATGTAATATTTAGTAGTGTTAGGTACGTATAGTATATGCTTTATATACGACACACATAATATATATATATATATACACATATTATATATGTATGTATGTATATATATATATATTATATATGTATATGTATACGTTATGTATATGTACATATGTATATATAATATATGTATATGTACATATGTATATATAATATATGTATATATACATATGTATATATATATATATATGTATATATATATATGTATATATAGGTATATATATATATGTATATATATATATATACACGCCCATATGAGATCTTCCCCCTTCCCCCCCTGTGACTGGTAGTGGCCCAACCCCCTACCCCCCCAACCCATTGGGGGGGTGGAGAGACGGAGGACGGGACCATATATATGTATATATATATATATATGAGATAGAATTTCTGAATGTTTGTGTATATGCATTGCAATAATGATATGTTTCTGTAAAAGCAAAACCGTAGAACTACACAGTGAAGAGACAAATTATCAATTCTATTTCCATCTTTGAATAATACCATAATCATGTGGTAAACCCAATAATTACCATAAACCTACTATTTGGGGATGGTTTATACAACCCAGAAAAATGATGATTTTGGGGATGGTTTATGAAATTGGGCCCACCACACTATAGGAGTTCACCAATCATCAATAGTTGTTTATTCTGGTTCATGATGGCAAATCATAGGCAATTAGGGTTGATCAGTGTTAATTATGGTTAATCATTGTTGATTATTATGGTCTATTTTTGGTTTTACCACATTAATAATGGTTTACCACACTATTCCCAGCTTTCCATCAATTTCCATTACTACTGGCTTTGCCACATTTTATCACACTGGAATCATGGTAGAATACTATGGCTCCCAGTTTTCCATTCATGTGGGTAAACCAATGTCATGAACCATCCCCCAATTTCATCATGTTTTGAAACGTGGTATGTTTACCAAGTCATGGGTGGTAAAAATGGCAGCCAGTTTTAACCACATTCCATGGAACCACTGCCTGCCACTGCTGGCTGAGATCGCCCAGGCCATTCTGACCTTCCGCTGGGGCGGTCTCAATGAGATCATCGCGCCGGCCCAATGGGGCGAGACAGGCGGCGGCGGCGTTCGACCTGGTGGTTGATGATTAGCTCGGAAGGGGTTATTAACTAACCTATGTATGTTATATATATATATATATATCTACCCTTCTCTCTCTGTATATATATATATATGTATATATATATATCTATCTCTACATCCAGATCTATATTTATCTTATATTGATTGGGGATTACCAGAAATCCAAGAACTGGGAATCATGTTCTTAACCAAGCTGGACTAAATGGAATGATATTTCGGGTTTTGAACACTGCTCAATTTTCCTGACAGTCAGTTGTCTCAGAATTGGGTCCACCCAATTGAAATGGCCTAAAATGACGTATCCCCCGAGAAACCCCACTACTGCAGTACTTGTAGTGGCTTAGTCGTGATGATCTGCCATTGGTTTCAGTCTCCAAGATGTGTTTGGGAAACTGTTGCTTTGCCAGATAAATTCATTTCCAGAATTGTTTTAGATGTAATTTTGCAGGAAACAATGTATTTGGAGATACAGTAAAGAGAATGGTTTCACTCTAATTTTCAGTAAACCAATCATCGAGACACCAGAAACTTCAGTTCAAGGATCCAACTGTCGCAGGCAGTTCAGTGTCTGACATCTTCATTGATTCCTACTGCGATCATTTCCAGCAGCATATCGGGGCAGACTACGAGGTCGGCTCGGATCATATCCACAAGATCTGTCTACGGCAACGGCAATTTGGGTGTCTGAAAATGCCGTCAATGCGGTCTACCACCCTGAAACAGAGGACTTCAGAGTACAGGTACTATATTGTCATATATTTTCCAACACATCCATTTAAACTTACCGTATACTCAAAGAAAGTGACCACGCAAAAAAGAGAAAGCGCAAAGTGCTGCGCATGCCATGCAAAACGCAGGTGAGAAAACACAAAGTGCCGCCACTACCACGCAATGCTATGAAACGACTTCTATACACTGAAAATACTGATGATTTTGCCAATTTGACCTTTGCAGATGTATGAATTATCGAAACTAAGTCCAAATTTGGTGATTGTGATATTGAAAAGTATTATGCTTACCCAGCAGCCCATGGCACATGCAAGTGGAGAAGTCTAGCAGGTGTGGTCCTGCAACAATCAATGCGTGGTCTAGAATGAAATGGTGGGAATTGACAGGTGTCGAACCCACATTTTGTATCAACCCAGGTCTTTCTCGACAAAGTTCAACTTCCTAGTTACCATGGGCAAGATTAACTTTGTCTTTCACCGCTGCAAAAACTGAGAGAATGGGTTTGGCTTTGAAACCTTCAACTTAATTGCGGTCCGAACCCAGCGTGTGAAAGTTCATGAAATCACCTTGAAAAACATCTGAATCCACTTTGAAGAATCTGGCAACAATCAAAAACTTGAGGCGGTACTTCTGCCGGAATTTCATTGGAATTTCTTGCAAGAAAAACTTTGTGAAGACCCATTTTGGTGTCCTTGGCATGCTAAATCCGACGAAATACAATCGTTCAAACGTGATTCTATGTCAAACAAATGCTTCTACTGTAACAACAAACTTTGACTTTGTTTCTGCAAGGAAGCGGCAAACACCATCATTTTTCACGGAAGCAGAATTTCAAGCAACTTTCATTGGTGCTTGATTTTTGTTGCCACTTGGTTTTGCAGGTATGTAATATAATATAATATAATACAACATAATATAATATAATATACTATAATATAATATAATATGATATAATGTAATATAATGTAATATAATGTAATATGATATAATATGATATATTATAATATAATATAATGTAATGTAATATAATATAATATAATATACATATAATATACATATAATCAATTAATCATATATAATCATATATAATATCATATAATTACATATAATCATATATAATCAATTATAATCAATTATAATCATATATAATCATATATAATCATATATAATCATATATAATCATATATAATCACATAAAATCATATATACATAGAGTATATATATAGACAATGTATAATCTATATATTATGGTATAATAATAACAATATATGTACAGTTACAGAAGCACATTTTCTATTGGAGCTAACCCCTCAGAGGTCTGGACAGTCTACATCGAGGACAAAAGCGACATGGACAAAGTGGCGGACACGGCCCATCTGCTCTTCAGCGGGCAGCATCCGTTGCGCCGTGCACGGAAACACGGATTTCCAAATGTTTTTTTTTGTTTTTTAATCTTTCCAAATCGGGGATTTCCTGAAATGGTGTTACCCCAAATCATCCAAACTGGGATATGTTGTTGTTTTCATGGTAGATATTATGATATAATGGGATATATATATATAAATAATCAACAATATACTTACTTGGGTTATTTGACAATTTGCTATGGCATAGCCCATATGAAAGATGATAAACATAATGATTTACCGAACTTAAAAATGGTGATTTTCCGTGGCTATGTTAAATTACCAGAGGGGTAAATCCAGGAGGCAATGTTTTGATTGGCTTGGCCACTGAAGCAAATCCAAGGAAAGTCTGTGCCATGTACCACCTTTATCCCACAGGCTTCGAGGAACACTGTGTTCCCACCAGTGAAACTGGTGGCGATGGCGGGGCTGCACTGGTAGACCAGAAGGCTGGCAGAAGAGCCTTCCATACTTTGCAAAAGGTCTGAGGACATATCCCCAGATTTTTCATAATTTTGGTATGTTTGAGAGGTTTAATTTGGAGACACCCCAACTCTATCCAAAATATACAAAATCCATCCATTTGCCCCCCAAAATCCTCGAATTTCCCATGTTTTCCAACATCTGGTTGCGGCATGCTTCGTTGATTCGCTCTGGCATTCCCCCTTCCCCCAGGCGTTCTTCCGGATGATGCAAGCCGTGGAGCGAGCGGGAATTCCGAGCCGCTTCCCCCACGATTCGGGGCTCTATGAGTTGCTGGCATCCAAACGCTGGACGTACTACATGGCGCTGGACCCTTGGCACCTTGTGGGGTGGTGGGGTAGACGGTGATGTTTGATGGGCGCCAGATGTAGATTTTTGCAAGGCTGCTGGGCATGTTTGTCTAACGGCCAATGTGGCCAACCAGATGTCTCTCATGTCCCTCTCGGTAGTAGATCATCAAAATACCAAGAGCTTGCCCAAGAATGAGTCAACAGTCCCCTGAGCCTCATTCCCCAGAAATGGCATGGACTACTGTAGTTGGGGCACGTTGGTTGGCTTCCGTGTTTGGCAAGTCACCATTTTTACCGGTAAACTTGCCATTTTAATTGGTTCAATCCCAATTTTTGGTGGTAGGTACTCATTTTTTATGGTCGAACCATCCTTCTGTTGGTTGAATCTCCATTTTTTGTTGGGAAAAACCCCATTATCACGAAAGGTAGCATCAGCTACTTGAGCTTTCGGGCTTCAGCGCATTTTCCTTTTTTGGAGGCAGAGGAGGCCATAGGATGGACGTGCCCTGCATGACTTCCATTCTGGGGGCCTCATTTTGTACACATCATAGCGATGGCCCTCCTCCTCCTCATTTTCATCATCGCCAGCCAGCAACATCCTCGTCCTGATCTTGCATCCTCGTCCTCGTCCTTTTCGCAATCTCCATCATCGCCAACGTTATCCTTACGCCTCTGTTTTTTTGAATATCATCCACATATATCCACATCAACTATATATATATATAATATAATTATATGTGCCATGAATGCTTCGCTTGCGTTTAATTAAGAAAAATGCACCCTTTCAGCACCTATGATCGCAACATATCCATCTACATACCTTTCGTTCCACCGTTTGCTCTCAAGTTTTTGGTCAGACAATTCTTTATCTGTTGTCTAATTATGTTTAAATCACTGTGTTTGTTGGTAAACTTTCATTCTCATGAATTTGTATAGGGTTTTACTGGTTTTACAGGTTTTGAATGAATTGAACCATGCCATGAAAATCAGTGCACTAAGCCCCAAAGAACGGCGCCTGAGGCGCCACATCTGCAGCTTCCAGCCACCATCGCAGTGCCTCGAATGCTCATCGAACAGGATGGGGCGGACTGCAAGCAGGCCCTGGGCCCCTGGGACGGGCGTTTGCACACCTTTTGTGCCTAAAAAAACGGGGGACATGATGGGGGATGTTCCACCTTATAGTAACCCCGAAAAAGGATAGAAAAGTGATTTTCATCACTGTTTTGATGTGATTTTACTTTTCGATCCTTTTGGGGATAAGTATTTCTGATCCGCAAAGTGCGTTGGAGATCGGTGGCAAAGAGCTCAGGCGGCGCTTCATCAAAGATTCAACCATGCGCACTCGACTGCGTTTGGTTTGCGTTAAAAGATGCTCAGACATTCAATGATGATCCTGCCAGTCGGTTTTGCCAAAAAAAAACAGAACCACATTGTGGTGGACCAATCACAGCGCACTCGCAAGAATTTCACTATACATGCGGCTTAGTGAAGGACACTTTCCATTTTTTTCCTTCTCTCAGGTTGGTGAATTCTTCATACTTCCCCCAGACCAATTGCTGAAACACATATTTCAGCTTGGTGAATGACGAGCAGACTCCAGCATATTCCACCAGAACGCCATGAACGCCATGATGATCGCCAGGCTTCACACTTTGCCTACAAAGCCCTGTGCCAAGTGCGCCGGAAGCAGCAGATCCTGCGAGGGGAAACTCCCAGCCACTGGGTCGACTGGGTCGAAGGGATCGATCTTTGTAGGTGATGGGGTGAGAGATATGAACACATTTTGATATGAACACAGATTAGTATTTTGATATGAACACAATGAAAACATTAGTATTAGCCAGCCAAAATGGGGCAAGACAGACTGGACATGGTTAATTATATAATGTTAATTATTCGATTCTCATGATGTGTCCTACAACCGATGGCCTGTTTAGGGAAGGAATACTGCTTCATAGTGCATTTATCCAGGCCCTTCACAGCAGACCCAAGGTGACGTCCCGATTATCAAAGGAGTCGCCAAACTGGGTTTCTCATGGGAAGCTTTGGATGTGAAATTCTGGGAAGGCCTGGGGCGAAATCACTTTGGAAGGAGGAGGTGGCCTCGTTCTGTTGCCTCAAACAATTTTTTGGGCAAGTTATATATGTCTTCCTTGATTGAAATCACTAGTCTATGGGGTTGATGGACTGCCAGAGAATCGTTCATCTTTCGCGTTAGAGGTTGCACCTCGTGTGGATTCATGAAATTCTTTGATTCTTCATATTTGGGATCAATGAACATCCGAATCTCCATGAATACCCTGCGAATTTTGGTGTAAACAGCAAACTACCAGGGTTTTGAATGGTTTTGAGCCATACCTCAAACTCAAGGTTCCAAGTTGACAGCTCCTGTGGCCTGTGGTGAGGCCAACGTGGCTTGGAAACGGCCATTTCCCAGCTCACCCAGACCATTGAGATCAGCGATGAAATCACCGGACAGCCCCATGACCTGGAAAATCTCATCGTGCAAGAGTTCCCTGGATCGATTTGTCGATTCTCCTGGATTTGAGCTGTTTCTTTTTCCCAATTTTTTCAGCGGTTCCGGTCATATGTTCCGAACTGGCTTCATCCGGAATCTACCCTGTTTTTTTGTTTTGCTTTTTTTTGGTGCTATTTTTCAAGGTATGTGGATCATGATTTAGAGCTTCGACTCTATGTGGTCGACGGCGAGGCTGGGCCGTAACTGGGCGCTGTTTTTCTGGATCTGATTGGATATCGATGATCTGCAGGTTGAAACCACCATCTTCACCAAGTTTTGCAAGATCAAGCCCAACAATGAGTTTGGTGACTTCAAGGCGCCGTGAAAATGGGAAAAAAAAGAAGCACTTCGCATGTGATGAATCTCTCAGAATCTTTCAGATCTTGTCAAACGGTCCATAAATTTGCCATTTCTCCATGGTTGTTTGGTGAGAGGTCACCCCCTAATTTTTCTTAAGTGGCAGTTCTGAAGAGATATTTTGTGTACAGTGTATCTTCCATGACCATCAACATCTTCCATTGAACAGCGGATCCGGGTAGCGTCAGCGCAGGAGGCCTTCACTTCCGCAGAGGCGGCTCAGTGGATTGGAGGAGATTTAGCGGCCCTGGAGGATGGCGAGCGGCAGTGTAGGTGGGTCGTCAATGTCATGGGAGGATGTGGGTAATGATATGGTCATGTGCTAACTAAGATCTTAAATAAAAGACTGCCATAAACCTCCAATTCTAGAGGGTTTACACATGTTTACACCGATTTACACCCCATTCTGGTGAAATTGCTGGAGTTTATGGTTGGGTTTACCACATTCCCCCACTTTCTGGCGAAAGATGATGATCAACTCATTGAGACAGTAGCTCACTATTGAGCCAATGCATCAGGCTAGACATGGCTAGACAGTTGAGATGCTTGAGCTAAAAAAGATCATGTCGCAGATGTCGCAGATGTCGCAGATCGTTAAACTTGAGAGCAGTTGTTCTATCTTCCTAGGACCCTAGGATTTACCAGATTTTTCCTCCGATCCAACATGAGTTTCACGTTTCACTTCTAGCTATGACAGCATGGGTGTCGCCAGGGAAATTACCGAGCACTGGATGGACTGGGTCCGCATGCAGACCTGCCAAACTCCTCCAGGCCATTTCTGGGAGTCCCTGAAAGAGGCCCAAGCAGATAGACATGGTAAAACACCATCAAAACACAATCAAAATGATAGGAATCAGCTTTTTGATCCTGATGGGACCCCTGAAATATGTTTGAACATGATTGAAACAAGAAATAAGAATGGACATCTTACTCAGTTGCAGGGATGCAATAAAGCTGATTGGTGCTTTCAATCATTACACACAGAATCTTATAGCTGCTGTTTTCCATGCTTTCCCACATTAACAGTCTACTATTTTTCTGATGTGTGACTCACGCATCAAAGCAGGAATTGGAATGACGACTCCAACAATCCTCGCTTTATGGGGTCAACCATCCATTTTGCATCATTTTGCTTGGTATCTGAAAGATGGATACCCCGGAATATGTGATGCTTTCTCATTTTCACCCATAAAATTGCACAATTCCCTGCGGGGTAGATCGCATCTTTGACCGCTGGCATCCGCTGGCGGCACTTGAGGGATTCGCTTCGATTACTTCGTGGGCAAAACGGCGCCGGGCAAAGCAACGGTCCGAACACTGGAGATTTGCGAGTTGGGCTTCAGCATGTTGGGCAAGAAGGACAGGCCAACTGAAAAGGATGGGTAGAAAAAATGAACACACAATTCAAATCAATTCAACATAGATTGGGATTTAACATGATTTAAGCAGCAAACAATGGAGTTTTCTGCATCTAACTATAGGAACATCTCACCAAGACACTATGGGGATGTAAGCATCTAACTACTATGGGGATACGTGTCTACCGGGTAGGCGATGATGATCTGGTGGTCCAACCACTGGGATGATTTTCATGTTGAAACCACCAGACTTTTCCATGCAAACTATGGGTTTCAACGACCAGAAATGGGATCAACCAAAGTTTTCATGGAAAATTCTTCCAAGATCCAGCTGTGCACAGAAAACCATCCATTCTGCCCTTCCCATCGACTTCAACCATCGCTGTAGGGCTTGCCGAAGAAAGTCTTCTCGGCGATGCTGCGGGCGTGCCTGGAAGATGAAACGGACATCGCAGACTTTGAGGATGAGCCAGAAGTTCCCACCTCAGGGGTCAGGAGGATTGATAGGGGAATTCATCCCAGATACTCCTATATAAGTATATACGTATGATGGTATAATTCATATGGTATAATCTTGTATAAAAATGATGGTTAAATACCAGGAGGTTGATGATTGATGATCGAACCATCATTTATAGGATTATACGGTTTGAAGCATCAAAACTATGATGTTGTACCATCATATCACTATTGAATGCATCAAGAAACATCAGTTGATAGTTATTTCATGGGTATTTTGCAATCAGTTACAGAGATTTCATGCAACAGAAAACCAGTTTATATGTATAATTGGATGCAGCCTTGTTAAGCCAGGAAATATATAGGGTATATAGGGTTCTAATTGATGAATGATTCAATGATGGCTGGTTAATGCTGATGGGGGCCGTGACACTTATGGAATATCATAATCCATGAACTGGAAATCTTGATTGACAAACTGTTACTTGAATGATTTTCCGATAGGTTTTTGGCACTGCGTTTTTTTCCCCTCTTCTTTGCAGTGTACAAAAAAGACATCACTTGGGGTGGGGTACAAAATAATAGTGAACCTCCCAAACAAGTGGTGTTAGTAGATTATTTATACTTCAGAAACTACGTCAACTGCTAAGTGGTGATGGGTCAGTGCTTGAAGGTTGTCGGCTCTTACACCCAGGTGAATAGGGTTTGTCATTTGTCTTAAAAAGGGGCGGCACCCAATAATTTCAACAAACTATGGCCATGAAGAATCATCAAAGTATGGGACAATGAGGTTTCGAACTTTTTGACACCATGGAAATGGGGTATAATGACATCCAAAAAGAGGCAGAACAGAATTTCTCATAATTCATCACATTTTTAGAATCGTATTTTACTAAAGTTACAAACATCATTTTTTTAAAAACAGGGCGTTGCTGTCCCCCATTTGTTGGGACCCGCAGAAATATCACCTGTCTCCTCCAAGGCTGGATCGTCGCAAGTGGTATCGGAGAGCGCCGAAAGCGAGGCCATATGGGAAACTGGAGGAACCGAGTGGTCAAAAAAGCTGATGATTGTAGTACCCTCTGGTAAACTAACATAGCTATGGAAATTCACCATTTTTAATGGGAAAATCCACTATTAATGGCCATTTTCAATAGCTACGTTAAATTACCAGAGGGTATATGAATTACATCTACTATCATATTTTTTTTTTTTAAATCTATATATTGATATAACTATACACGTGTATATATATATATTGATAAAACACTGTTTCAGAATTTTCCTATTACATGATATGTTATGTGGTATTACTGTTTCTATGATGGTGTCTGACCTTATTGAATAAACATACTAACGTTAAGTTATGTCACTAGGCCCGAGAGATGAACCCATAGTGCCACCCAAAAAGATAGATACGAAAATCCAACGACGAAAAAGTGATAAATTACTTTTTTGTTCATACTTTTCTCCATTTTTGTTTGGGGTTACTAGTTACTACACCACAATATATCATACGTGTTCCTTACTAAACTTGCAATGCTGCAATTGGATATAATTGCGGGAATCGTCCCCATTGTGGACCCCAGATGAAAACAAAAAAGGAAGCAGCTGAGCTCGCTCGAGCTCGATGGTTGGTTATATATTAGTGTTATCAGCAGCTAGGACGATTTATAAGCATTTCTATGGATATGGATGTGAACTGTAAGTATAGACTCATGTGTGCCATGGTCAAGAGATGTATATTTGGGGGGATGGTCATCAATTCAAAATCGGGATTTAGATACCCATGATGTTTGGTTTCCCAGTATGGAATGCACAAAAAGCATGTAACTTGACCCTAGCAGCCCTAGCACATGTGAAATCCCAATGAACAAAGCCATAGCTGGCAGTGATGATTCAGGACGTGCAGCAGAATGTGCATCCCAGCAGAATGTGGTGAACGAAAGCCATGTTTACATCCCACAAACGAGGTATCCGCACTTTACAGGGAAAGTATGAAACAGATCGAGTCCCTACTAGACTAGGAAATTTCTGTATCAGTTCAATTTTTTTGCACATGCATTCCAATGTTGGTACATTGGCTGCTTGGTCGATGGCAGGTGCTTTTTTCTCTTCCAAGAAGGTTTTTCCCTGTTCATGCGTCATCTTTTCAAACTTGCGGACCGATGGTGACTTCATGATGTCTTCCATTTCCATTTCAATTGCATGAACTTGCCATCAATTTGGGTCAATCCCTCTTTCTTGGACAAAGCCGTGTGATTGCCTTCCAACGATTGTCTCAGTTTGTTGGTAACTACCCCATTCATTAAATGCGCTTTATGCTTCGTACAAATCAAGCAAAAAATCTGGGTATATCCCATTGTCAGGCATTGTTGAATGATGTTGAATGCATGTTTTTGAATGGCTAACTCCTAATTTTGTTGGCTAATCCACCATTTTTGCTGGTCAAATCCAAATTGTTGCTGATTAATCTCCATTCTTGGTGGTTGAACCTCCACTTTCGACCGATGAAATCACCATTTTTGCCGGTGAAATCCTAGTTTTTGTTGGTCAATTCATGTAAAATCCCAGATTTTTGCTGGAAGATCTTCCAATGTCCAGGCACCCGAGGCTTTGCTGGAGCAGAACGGTTCCTCAATGCCCTCGGTGCTGTACATCACGGTGCCGCGGGTGGCGCATGGCACGCCGGACCAGGTGAAGTGTACCGGGAAATACGACACTTGGCACAGGAGGATCCCCTTGGCGATGGAACAGGGTTGATGAATCCATAGCGATGGAACATGGTTGTTGAAAATTCTCCATTTTCCGCTATGGTCGATGGAACTTGGATAGCGAACTGAAAAATGCTGATAGCTATCCAGGATATCCATAGTTAATTAGGTTGAATAGCCATTAGGGACTTGGGTACGGGGATGGCCTGGGGGACCCAATCGGGTTGAAATGCTGGATACATTCTGGAGATAGTGGGGATGGGGGATATGAAGAGATTTTTTTCCCAACATTCACCAACAAAATGGAATATATGGGGACCCAATACCTGGGTTTCTTTAAGGTGAATATGGGAAATCCACTATTTGGAGAATCTATAGAGAATATGTGTTACCTTTTTGGAATTTGGGGATATGGTCATATCATGTCATATCATGATATAAAAGTAAACACAATAATGGGATAGACCGGATCATAATTGGATATAATCAGCAAGATGATGATGATCTATAATTATTGGATGGGTCTGTCGGAAAATGGGTGCTTCTACAATTGCCATTTTCTACAAGGGGAAGCGATGATAAACCAATGGTTTTACTTTTTAAGGCTGCCATATTTTCAGAGAAGTCCAGTTTGTGTTGGGGATCCAAATCCATGATTTTTGAATTGGCTTTGCCATGCTTTGCCACCTTATACAAGCTGAAATGATCGAGACTGGCCGAACAAAATAACAAGAATATACAAGAATTATGGAGAACATGATTTGAAACTGGGGATTTCATGGGATTTCACCATATTTCACCAACAACCACATATTCCGGTGTATTCTGGTGGGGGTAGCCACCCAAAACTGGGATGGGCCAGGGCCAAGTCCTTGCTGAAGCCGGGGCTGCGTTGGGTGGAGATATTCATGATATCAGTTGGGAGATGTTGTACAATGACATTTCACACATATATATATATATATATTTGTGTATGACGCAATAAATGATACATATGCTGGAGATGTTATTGTATAGTGAAGTGATATCAGTAAGATGAGTGAACGAAGATAAAGACCGCCCAGCATTGAATTGTTTGACACCGAACAGGATCAACAACGGTAGTTTTCTCTTACCAAAATTTAGATTTATAGTAGTAGCCCTTCAAGTGGAGAAAATGGAGTCGGATGGCATCCTATTTTTGTCCAACAGTGCCCACCCATACTGTCGTTTGACCGGGTTAACACCCCCCAAGTAAACTGTATATCGGTACTCGTATATATTAAGTGTGTATATATATAACTATATATATATGTATGATAATTATGTATGCACGTATATACATATACATATACGTATACATATACATATACATATACATATATACGTATACATATACGTATACATATACATACACACATGCACACACATACACATATATATATATATATACGGCAAATGCCTGGCTTTGCCTCGAACCGCAACGACGACGGGCAACGCACCATCACCATCATCATCATCATCATCATCATCATCATCATCATCATCATCAATTGCATCATCAGTTGAATGTCGATTTCAATATTCCCTAATACCTTTGTTGATCTTCCCAATGGAATGTAAAGTTTAACAGAGGTGGGATTTTAATATTCCCTAATACCTTTGTTGATCTTCCCAATGGAATGTAAAGTTTAACGGGGGTGGGATTTCAATATTCCCAATTGAATGTAAAGTTTAACGGGGGTGGGATTTCAATATTCCCTAATACCTTTGTTGATCTTCCCAATGGAATGTAAAGTTTAACAGGGGTGGGATTTTAATATTCCCAATTGAATGCAAAGTTTAACGGGGGTGGGATTTCAATACTCCCTAATACCTTTGTTGATCTTCCCAATGGAATGTAAAGTTTAACGGGGGTGGGATTTTAATATTCCCTAATACCTTTGTTGATCTTCCCAATGGAATGTAAAGTTTAACAGGGGTGGCATTTTAATATTCCCAATTGAATGTAAAGTTTAACGGGGGTGGGATTTCAATATTCCCTAATACCTTTGTTGATCTTCCCAATGGAATGTAAAGTTTAACGGGGGTGGGATTTCAATATTCCCTAATACCTTTGTTGATCTTCCCAATGGAATGTAAAGTTTAATGGGGGTGGGATTTTAATATTCCCTAATACCTTTGTTGATCTTCCATATGGAATGTAAAGTTTAACAGGGGTGGGATTTTAATATTCCCAATTGAATGAAAAGTTTAACGGGGGTGGGATTTCAATATTCCCTAATACCTTTGTTGATCTTCCCAATGGAATGTAAAGTTTAACGGGGGTGGGATTTCAATATTCCCTAATACCTTTGTTGATCTTCCCAATGGAATGTAAAGTTTAATGGGGGTGGGATTTTAATATTCCCTAATACCTTTGTTGATCTTCCCAATGGAATGTAAAGTTTAACAGGGGTGGGATTTTAATATTCCCAATTGAATGAAAAGTTTAACGGGGGTGGGATTTCAATATTCCCTAATACCTTTGTTGATCTTCCCAATGGAATGTAAAGTTTAACGGGGGTGGGATTTTAATATTCCCTAATACCTTTGTTGATCTTCCCAATGGAATGTAAAGTTTAACGGGGGTAGGATTTCAATATTCCCTAATGCCTTTGTTGATCTTCCCAATGGAATGTAAAGTTTAACAGGAGTGGGATTTTAACATTCCCAATTGAATGTAAAGTTTAACGGGGGTGGTGGGATTTTAATATTCCCTAATACCTTTGTTGATCTTCCCAATGGAATGTAAAGTTTAACGGGGGTGGGATTTCAATATTCCCTAATACCTTTGTTGATCTTCCCAATGGAATGTAAAGTTTAATGGGGGTGGGATTTTAATATTCCCTAATACCTTTGTTGATCTTCCCAATGGAATGTAAAGTTTAACGGGGGTGGGTGGGATTTTAATATTCCCTAATGCCTTTGTTGATCTTCCCAATGGAATGTAAAGCTTAACGGGGGTGGGATTTTAATATTCCCTAATACCTTTGTTGATCTTCCCAATTGAATGTAAAGTTTAACGGGGGTGGGTGGGATTTTAATATTCCCTAATACCTTTGTTGATCTTCCCAATTGAATGTAAAGTTTAACGGGGGTGGGATTTTAATATTCCCTAATACTTTGTTGATCTTCCCAATTGAATGTAAAGTTTAACGGGGGTGGGATTTTAATATTCCCTAATGCCTTTGTTGATCTTCCCAATGGAATGTAAAGTTTAACAGGGGTGGGATTTCAATATTCCCCAATACCTTTGTTGATCTTCCCAATGGAATGTAAAGTTTAACGGGGGTGGGATTTTAATATTCCCTAATACCTTTGTTGATCTTCCCAATTGAATGTAAAGTTTAACGGGGGTGGGATTTTAATATTCCCTAATACCTTTGTTGATCTTCCCAATTGAATGTAGAGTTTAATGGGGGTCGGATTCTAATATTCCCTAATACCTTTAATGATCTTCCCAATTGAATGTAAAGTTTAACGGGGGTGGGTGGGATTTTAATATTCCCTAATACCTTTGTTGATCTTCCCAATTGAATGTAAAGTTTAACGGGGGTGGGTGGGATTTTAATATTCCCTAATACCTTTGTTGATCTTCCCAATTGAATGTAAAGTTTAACGGGGGTGGGATTTTAATATTCCCTAATACCTTTGTTGATCTTCCCAATTGAATGTAAAGTTTAACGGGGGTGGGTGGGATTTTAATATTCACTAATACCTTTGTTGATCTTCTCAATGGAATGCAAAGTTTAACGGGGGTGGGATTTTAATATTCCCTAATACCTTCGTTGATCTTCCCAATTGAATGTAAAGTTTAACGGGGGTGGGATTTTAATATTCCCTAATACCTTTGTTGATCTTCCCAATTGAATGTAAAGGTTAACGGGGGTGGGTGGGATTTGAATGTAAAGTTTAACGGGGGTGGGATTTTAATATTCCCTAATACCTTTGTTGATCTTCCCAATTGAATGTAAAGTTTAACGGGGGTGGGTGGGATTTTAATATTCCCTAATGCCTTTGTTGACATTCCTAATCGAATGTAAAGTTTAACGGGGATTTTAATATTCCCTAATACCTTTGTTGATCTTCCCAATTGAATGTAAAGTTTAACGGGGGTGGGATTTTAATATTCCCTAATACCTTTGTTGATCTTCCCAATGGAATGTAAAGTTTAACAGGGGTGGGATTTTAATATTCCCTAATGCCTTTGTTGATCTTCCCAATGGAATGTAGAGTTTAACGGGGGTGGGATTTTAATATTCCCAATGGAATGCAAAGTTTAACGGGGGTGGGATTTTAATATTCCCTAATACCTTTGTTGATCTTCCCCATGGAATGTAGAGTTTAATGGGGGTCGGATTCTAATATTCCCTAATACCTTTGTTGATCTTCCCAACTGAATATAAAGTTGCAGCAACATTTGATTGGGAATGGGAACCCTCTACTCTGCAACGCTTGCGCGTATACATACACATATACACATATACACATATACACATATACACATATACACATATACACATATACAGATATACATATATATATATACACATACACGTATACACGTATACACATGTACACATATACACATATACACATATACACATATACACACCACATCATCATCATCATCATCATCATCATCATCATCATCATGTACCTTGAACCTCCGAAGCTGCAAAATTCGTAGGGTGGACGACGGATGAAAGTCTCTGGCTGAGGAACAAGTCCCTGGCACCTTCCCCAACGGCCAAGCTTTGTGGATCCATGATCGGGGTGATCGCTTTCTGTATGCCGGAAACGATGGATACTGGTATGTTGGAGATGAAGAGGAGCAAGATGCCAACTTCTGTTGTGAGTCCGGCTACATCAGGTTGGGAGAAATGTGGGATGGGATAGGGAATACATGAAATATCCACTTGGGGACGTCTTTGGTATTCATCGCACATTACAAGGGAAAAACATCTATGGTTTTATAGTTTTATTTGTTATCAATCATCATGCCATTCATTTGCATTATTTCATTATTCAACATTTTCCTACTCATCGTTCCAATCAGCCAACTTAGCATCATTCTAGCATTCATATGCTTGACAAACATCATCCCATCAACCATCATTCCGTCCACATATGACCTATCGTTATCTCTATCACCAGAGCTTACCAATGGCTGCTGCCCATAAGATTAAGATTCAGGTCCACCGGCACAGTGTTGAACCTAAGGCCACTTGTCTTGGCTTCAAATGCCATATTTGGTTGCAAACAAAACGCCCTACATTTGTGGATAGGACCTGATTTTGGTGGATTAAAGTTGGAAATCCATTTTTTTGAGCCATAATTACCCCATACATCCTGGGATCAGCTACCTTCTTCAGGCATGCAGGTGCCGCAGGCCAGGGGGAAGTGGGGATGATGGGATGGATTGATTAAGATGAATTGCTGTCCATCCATTGTTTTCAGGGTATTTGCATGCAAACATGTTTGGGGACAAACAGATTTCCCACAAATTTTCAAAGTTGGCTTGTTGTGGATAATCATACACTTGAATTCACATACACACACACACACAATACACGAGTGTAGATAGAGGTGTAACTCCGATCGATTGGGCTTACTGGGCTGCTGAAATTCTACAGACTTGGCTCAAGTTGCAAGAAATCCATAGAAATCCCTTGATTTCAAAGATTTCATCATTTTCAAAGCCATGAATTCGCTGAACGCCGGTAGGCATCCCTCCAGACCAGCTCCGGGGTCCCTGGGAACGAGGGCCCGGTTGGTATCCGGAGATTGGAATCCTGGTGACCACCGATCCAGAGGTCGGCGGCCACGGTGGTAGCACGTTGAGCCATGGCCCCATCAGGCAGAGTTCAACATGCAGCAGGTTGAAACCAGAGGTCTTTTTTGGATTTCCACTTTATCCATACAGATTTCGAGGTTTCCTGAAATGGAAGTACCCCCAAGTCATCCATTTATCGATGGTTTTTCATTTTTTTTTCCATATAAACCATCTATCTAGTAGGGTACCATCATTTATGGACACCCCCATTTGTATTCATCTCATTATCTCAGGAGATGGCAAGGAAACAGGTCATCTTGCAGGGAAATCTGCGCCAGGCGAAACCTCCCAAGCTCGGCAAGGGCAACAGCAAGGCCAAATAGCTGGCAGGAGAAAGCGCCCAGGGGCCCAGGTCGATTCAGCCCGAACTCGAGGTCCAAAAATGTCAGGACATGAATGAATTTTCTGAGTTCAACGGAATTTGAATATCAGGATTCTACCCAGATTTAGTGATTCACAAGGCTCTCAACCGATTGAAAAATCGCCGAGGCCCAGGAACGCGAAGTGAGCTGGCCTTTGAAGAGTGACTCCCTCGGCATGTCAGAGCCAGTGCGATGAAAAGGCGGCCAGTGTGGGTCCAATGGGTCAATACTTCAGGCCGAAGGCGTCCGAAGGCGTCCGAAGGCCCACTTTGAGATCAAAGCTGTCAAAACTGCGGTCAACTCCTGCTTTTTCTTCCAGCTTTGTATTAGCTACGATCCGGGAAAGTGACAAAATGCTGAACGTATATAATTATAGTTTATCTTTGCCAGACACCCCATACAGCCAACGCTCTACGCGGCACCTCAAACGGCTCACTGCCTGGGGTCCTTCTCACAAAATGGTACAAGGGAGACGCTTTGGGAAATTACTTCACGACAATATTCCGGCAATGTTACACATCCTAGAACGTTAGGCCGAAGTCAAACCAGACACGAAGGAAGTGGCGCAACAAATCGAACAGGACATATTCCATAAAAAGAATTTAGGAGGAACACGGCTGCGTCATACTTTTTAGCACTTCGCTGTTTCAAACAGTTTTGATGCCGCTTCAAGAACTCGTCAAATGGTATCGACCGAAAGCGAACGGACCCACGGCGGATAATCGGATACTTTGCCTTCAAAGCGTATATCCCTTGCCTTGGGCGACGGCTTTTGGACACGTTCTTTGAAACGAGCATTCCGAAAGATTCCAAACTTTCATGGCAACTCCGGCTCTGTTTTGCTATGCTTGGATGGACAAGAAGAGTTAAGCCCATACTCTGTCCATCAAGATTTTGTGTCAGAAGCAGTAAAAAGATTTGACGTCGATTAAGTAAGACTGAAATTTGCACTTCAGTGAGCGGCAATGGAGGGTAGGCTTGGAGCATCTTGGAGCGGTTTTGGGTGCACATCCAACTCCACTTCCGAAATTCATATCTGAACGTATCTGAACATTTTTGCGTTCTGACGGTTTAGATTGTATATGTGACGTTCCCTCAAACTTATTCTGTGCTTAGAGGCTTGGTTGTTCCTGTCCTGCATGCCTTTTTTGTATGTTTTTTTTGGTTGCTGCATTGTTGCCTGTTTGCTGCTGAATGACTGACTGTTGCTTGCCAAGACACCTCGAAGCGTGCCCTTCCGCAACGTTCTCTGTGACAGCGCCATAAGCTTGAACATCGAGTAGTGCTTACTAGAAAATGCATTGTGATTAATCCATGTTAATCCATGTTAATCCAATTCTTTGGTTTTTCAATCGGTTATGAAACACGCCTCACGCGCAGTTCTCACGTAAGACGACGCCAAAGAGTTCTGGGGGCACCGGTCAGCCCGGTCCAGCCCGGTCCATCGGGCGTGTCATCCCAGAATGGATCGAAGAAAGTGTGCCTATTACAGGTATACCTTCTATTAGTGGCCCAGTGGTTTGGAATACCTTCAATATCAAACAAAATATTATCTTCAATATACAAGATATACAATATCTTCTTCTATTCGTGGTTAAGACTCTTCTTATATGAATTATCTTCAATTGAAGTCTTCAAGACGAAACACAACCAGTAGATACCAATAGATTGTGGGTCCATCTGACCCCAATGAGTTGGCGCACACCCTTTTGACCAGCGAGCCTTTCGGATAGCTAGCGTTGAAGCAAACCAACCAACCAACCAAAAGCCCAAACATGTCCGACGCTCTTTTTCGCAAGAGGGTTCTTGCGCGGTTTGACTCAACCTGGGTCAGCTCTCATGCACATCCAGGAACAGTGTGTCACTATGACTTGGGTTATGTTGTATGGACATCTCTTTGGCCCTAGTGATGATATAGTATGAAGACAAAAATCGAACCCACAGCCAGCAAGAAAACTAAAAACCGAGCGAAAGAACCCGCATGCACATTCAGAGCTGGGAGTAAATCCTCAAAAAGATCCAAGGGGTAAGTTGTGACTGCATTGACACACTTTCATGGGACACTCTGTCCCTTCGAACACACTTGTGTGGGGCATTCTCAGAAATGCTCCTGGGGAACGTCTTGAAGACACCCTTTCAAGACACTTTTTGGAAGAACTCATGTGGAACCTGATGGTAGGATATGATACACTCTTGCGAGACACATCTAAGACACTCGTGCAAGCTGCAAGACATTCTGGCGGGGCATTCTTGGAAACACTCCTGTAAGACATTGTTGATGGGACACTCCTGTCCAAAAATGAACAACTTACTTCGCACTTGTGCAAGAGACTCCTGTATGACACTCTCGTTAGCAATGCGCTGTTGTAAGCTTTCCAGAATATTCTAAGACACTGCTGTGAAAGAATAATGTAGCACACTCTTTTCAAGACAACAGTTTCAAAACATTCTTCGGACGGCTTCTTGTGGGACAGTCCCGTATGCCTCGTCAACGCTTGCATGGGAGACTTTTGTGGGGCGGTCTCGCAAGACACCATGGCCTGTTGCGCAAGACACAGCACGTCTTCGTTCCTTGGCAGTTCCACTGATTCATAAACATAAAACGCGTATCAACGCGTAACACGTCACGTTTGAAAAATATGATGTACGCAAAATGACACGCAAACCCATCATATGCTGCGTGGTTGTTTCGGACCCATCATATGCTGAGGCGCTGTTGAGCATTGACACCCCAGCGGCCAACGAAAGAGGCGACTTAGACAATGACTAAAGAATACGACAGACAGAACTTGAGATCAACCTGGAAATACATGTTTATTGGGGTACATTGCCTTTTCGTCATTCAATTTTGCCTCAAGTGGCTTCAAAACGCAACTATTTTGAACTGCTGGGACAAGGTTGAAGGGATGATATTAGCATTTTTTGATATTTTTGGTGGTATGCCGGTATGCCAACAATTCACATATTTTCGTCGTATAATTATGAGACGCTCAGCGGTTTGTCGGTAAGGGCGGCTTCCTGCTTACGGCAAACATTGCGCACAGTTGCGACCAGAGACCTTCCAAACAGTTGGCGCTTCAACGCTGAAACCGCATGGTGCAAAGAGAATCCTTCGGAATCCTTCGCTATGAAGGGATAGACGATGAAACATGTCAAAATTGCAAAAATCACAGGCCACATCTGCAAGGCAGAATGCACCATCTTCTTGCTGCCTGGTCACTGTAGACTTTCAGGACGACGACGTACATGTTTGTGGTGGGCTGGAGGAGGCTAAGATGATAAGCTTCCGAGTTAAGGACAGCACATATTTCAAAAACATGATTTGTGACATAAACATTCATAGTAACACTCATTGTATATATAGAACAACACAAAGATCACGCTAAGATCGCCACAATACAACTATCATAACAATACCAATAGCAAACCGATACAACTATCAACGCAGCACAACTAGCACAACAGCAACAGCACAGCAATGACAACAGCGACACAAGTATCAAAACAAAACAACCAGCACAACAGTACAGAGGCCAGGGGTAGTAGCAGTAGGAAAAACACCGAAATTTAATTGAATGATGTGGTAGGCAGGTTGTCCGGAAGGGCGGGAAGGGCGGGAGTCCATGTAGAACTTGGTTTGCGCGAAGGGCGACGTGGGAGCGGAATTGCTGCACGGATGCGATTCGTTTGAATCTTGAAGCGCTGCAGCTGTCGTGATTTGCAGTGCCGGGCCACACTCGTGCCAAGTTTGAATTAAGTGGGAAACAAACCATCTGCAAACCGAAGATCTTGCGACTCAGCCCTCCATCCCATCTCACAAAATGCATGCGTAAGTGAGGTGAGGTGAGCCTGTGTGCCGGAAGGCAGTCCTAAATCAGCATATTTTCAGGCCAACAACTACCTAGTCCAACAAATGCTTGAAACAACGTTGAGGAGGTAGTTTGGCAATGTAAGCAACAAATTTCCAAAAGTTTTGCAACCCACAAATTTCCCTCTCCTGTTCCATTCGTGTAGGACATCCTGCCAATGTTGGTCACGTAGCAAGTGACGACAATAGATATTCATTGCGTGAGAATTTCGTTGGCGAATTGAGCGGTGACTAGCTGCAAAACAAACCTTCGAGCTGACCACCGGAGTGAGGAAAACAAATTGCTGAAATTGAAGCGTGGCGATCAAACAACATCCATCAGGGAAAACTTGTTGTAGGTGATGTTGCACGTCCACAACGTGGCCTATAGAGCCTTCAGGCGTCAACATGCCATTCTGTTTCGAAACAAAGCAACCTCTTCACATCTCTTCACTAGAATTTTGGCGATACTCGGTCATCGGCCGGGGGTACGTTCCTAAGCCTAAATTGTTGCAAAACAATGTCATTACGAACCCTTCCCAAGCCACCCATGTCTTTGTGAGACAGGTAACCGCCCCAGTTACCAGCCTCTTAGGTAACCAAACTTTGGTTCCGGAACCAGGTGTCAAAATGGATGCATTCTGAGGTTGAACTTATTTTTTAAAGAATGACGGGTCAGAAACATCCAACCATCTAATGATATTTTTCCGATCCTTGAATCAAACCTTTGGGAAAACATGTTTCAAATCCTTTGAAACCATTGGTTTGTTTGGATTCAACCATGGAAACACCTAGTCATGCTCTCTGATTGTTACAGCCTATAGGTGTTCTCACTGTGCTGATATTCATTTGACATGATAGATAAAAAACCGCATGTTTCTGAACCAATGTGGAACTACTTGTAGTGGCCGAGATCCTAGAATTGGTCCTCACGGCAGGAACAAAGGTATCTCCATGATTTGTGTCAAAATGATTCAGACATTGGGGGAGCGGAACCCTTATGGAACCGTTAAAGATCGGCGGCAACCGTCAAAATCAGGGCCGGAACCGCTAAAAACAAGGCCGGAACATGCCGGAACCTCTAAAATTACGGAAACCCTTGCCAACAGAAAATGAAGGGTAACCACGAAAACGAAAGATAGGTGATTCTTCTGATTTTTTTTTGTTCATACATATTTGTTCAATTATATTGTCTTGGATTTTACGTTTTTGCAATGCAATGTTCGAGTTTGTCACTGTTTCAGTGGAGGGCGGTCTGTGCGGGGATGGACGGGGATGGAAATGTGGTTTAATCAGGGTCGGTAAGCATCCGCGCGCCAAGAATGGAAGAGAACACGCTAAAGAGGGCTGAATTGATAGTGGTGGCAACAAACCTTCACAACTAAGCTTTCGTCGGCAGACAAATGAATATGAGGAACCATCTGAATTCGCCCGGTTTCCGCAAAACTTTATTCTTTAAAGTTCCTCGCCGAAACTTTGGTTCCGAAAAAATGGAACCACAACCTGCTTACATAGGAGGCAGGTAACCAGGGTGGGTTGGGTTTGACCAAAACGGTGCTTGTTGTTGAACAAGGAAACCAAGAACTTGAGGTCTTCTAACCCGGGAAGCAGAAACGCTTTCAACTGATGATCTTTCACTTGTTGTTCTTCCAACCGGTGGGCCCGAACCCGACCTCCCCACAGGCCACTGGTACAAACGCGCGCCCAGCAACCGCAGCGCCATCAGCATGCGCATTGCCAGCCGCAGCGCCATCAGCCTCAGCGCCATCGGCTGGAAGTGAAGAAATGCCTCCAGATGCTGGACCACGCAACTGCTGCATCATGGTCGCGCTGGGCTCATAACCCTGAATTTTTTTAGGTGCCCGTGTTCTTTACCCAGCACAATTGTTGAGCACAATCTCGCTCAGGCGTGGTCACAATTACAAATTCAGTTTTTGTTTCCCGTCGCCACCGTCGTCACCATTGTCGTCACCACCGTCGTCACCACCATTGCCACCACGGTTGTCACCACGCTTGTCACCACATGTCACCACCATCATCCTCATGTCCATGTTTCAATTTCATCTTCATGAAGATCAGATTCCAGCACCAGCAATCACTATGTGATGCATTCTCGAAACGACTGGTGCGTACTGGTGCTCACGTTCACCTCCGCCGGCCCCCGGGCACCTTTTGTTTTCTTTTATCGATGGTCTAATATGTGCCGACCACTTGCTTCAATCGCGAATGGCAACAGAGACGCGGTTGACGTTCCAGAGATCCGGAAAAAAAAATGCGGAACCCGGAAATTTCAGAGAAAACAAACGCAATAATCAGGAAAACAACGGTTCGAATCGGTTCGATCTGGTTGCACTTTCAAATATGAACTTGTGCCAGTCCGATTATCAAAATACAAACCCATCCGGTTACCGGTTCCTGACGATTCAAACTTGGCGATGATTATGAGTTTGAACAACGTCATACAACGTTAATTTATTTATTTATTTATTTATTTATTTATTTATCATTTTCAATGGGCCCTGCCGACGCAATGCCATAAACACATTATATTACAAGGCATCATTTCAGCAAAAATCTTCCCGCGCATAGAATCCATATTTTGTAGCTAGCCCACCTTGCTCCCCCCAAGTGTCTGAAAAGGATCTCAACGGACTCTGAAAGGTCCCTGCCAGGCCAATCCCGGGACCCAATTCATGGTTAAAAACTTAGTCCTTTGGAATGTCTTATGCTATACAAGACATAAGTGGATTAATTATACGGGATCATTTTCATGCGCAAACACAAAGACATACACCGAAACACACCTTGCCTATCAACTGTGTTCAACCAGTACGAAATCTGTGTGCAAGTATCTGTTTGGGGTCAACGTGGCCAATGGCATGGGTGTGTCCATGCAGTTGATGACTCCTGAATAGAAGCAAGCAGCATGATAAGATCAGAGTTAAGAAAATTTGTGCACGCTAGCTTCGGAAGTTCCAGTGGCTGGATTTCAACTTAAATAGTGGCTGGATTTCAACTTAAATCTAATCAAAGAGGTTTTAAACTAAAATCCGCCTACTCGAAACTCCGAAACAATCCGAAACTACAGTAAGAAGGCGCAGGTAATTTTGGTTTTGGTGGTGTATTTATTATATTATAGTACCTTCATCGGGCCGGGATTCTCCCCTCAGACGCCTTTCAGGCCCGTTTCAGACCCGTCATGGGGAAAACTAGATATTGAAAGAAAAATGAACGCAAAAAAATGTTGAGAAACAAGGGTGGGAAACATAGACATTTAATCCGCATGGTGCACGCAATAACGAGTGGTTGAGAGACGAGCGGGGAAGTCTTGAGACCAAACGAACTAATGCATGACATTGCCGAAAAGAGGATGTAACTAGTGAAACGTGGTGAATGCCCTCAAGTGGGACACGTTCACCCAGGGTGACGCTTACATGTTCACCCAGGTTGACGCCAAGTTGGGACACCCTGTGTAACTTAGAAAGGCGCGGGGGAGTGAAAAGTAGAAACTGAGAAGAAGGCAAAACATGCAAAACAATCGCGCTCCGTGGCGCAGGGCTAGGTCCAACAGGAAAAGATGAAACAATTTTTGAAGGGATTGGTAATGTCCATTAAAAAGGGCCCAGACCAAAAAACATGGAATCAGGTCTTCAAAAAATGTTATTCCTTCTATTTCTTCCGTTCGATAATCGAGATTCAACCAGACCAACTTGACGTGCCATCCATGTTGCACCTGCGCTCGAGGAAAATGTCGAAGGGTAGCGTCGTCCATGGTCAGCAAATTTGGTTTGAGCAGGAGAAGGGCGCAAGAGTTACCTTGGTTGATCACGGCATATCTACCCCTTGGCACCCATGGATCCCCATCTGGTGATGCAGATTATTCTCCTGGGAGTCCATTACCAAAATGAATAATTTTGAAATCAACGATTTGCACATGCTACATCCATGCGTCCGTTCGAACCCCAAAAAATAATTTTGGTTCAAAATATTTCAACATTATTTTCCTGCGGTGTACAAATGCCCGGCAACATGCACATAATTTTCATGGGGTGGAGTTCACTAGAACATATATGCCATAATATGCACGTCAAACCCCAGAAAATGCTCCATGATTGTCTGAGGGGGTGTGTTTCTTTAAATGACCTTACAAGGTTGGGAACTAGGATTTAAATCCTAGGAAATGGTGCTATAATGATCACAGTGTTGAATTTGCATAGGTCAGATATCAGGATATTAATTTCTAAAAACATGTTTGATGTGACAAACGGGGGCTCTCGAAAGGCGAAATGAAGGCTCAAACCTTCAAAAAGAGCGGTTTCGAAAGGCGAAATGCAGGTTCAAAGGCGAAAAGTAACAACGGACCCGAACTATTCCATTCAAACCACTGAATTCAAAACTCCGGCTGGTTCATAATTTGCAAAGCTGAATACACATTTGCGTTGCAAAAGGGTACAGGCACATATGTTCAGCTTCACCAACCCCCAAAAAAAAATGGTTTGAAAAGGCCGAGGCGCAAGTGTCAAAAATAAAATCTAAGGGGCTGGACTTTTTTTGGCCGAATACTTGCGGATGATCTTCAAAGGTTGGCCCCGCACCAGGCAAATCATCCATATATAGGACATGATGAAACAAATTCAATTTTTTTTTGTCAACGCGCGCCCAAACTGCAAAACACATGTGTTCCGCTGAAAACACATTTGTCCCTGCAAAAGGGCACAAACACAAATGGTCAGTTTCACCAACAAAAAGTGAAGGCGCGGGTGTCAAAAATAAAGCCGAGAGGGCTGGATTTTTTTTTGCTGAATCACACCAACACCGAAGGCAATGAACCAACTTTCAGCCAACTTCGTGCGGAAGCACCCCCCCAAACCCCCCAGCCAGCCGGCTCCCACCACAGTAAGCACCCAAGTCCCCAAAAGTGTTTGGATTTATGTCCTCCCTAAAGCACATCTGGAGACTGGCCAGTATAAAACAGTCAGCAGGGAGAGCTGGACCTCATGCAGAAAAAGGTGCGGAGGAAAAAACAAATTGGCCCCACAGGAAAGAAAGTCGCATCAGCAGGCCAACCATCTATACGATAGGACATGATGGGACAAATTCAGAAATTTTGTTCCAACGTGCGCCCAAGTTGCAATATTTTTTTTTTCAGAAAATACATTTTTCCATGCAAAAGGACGCAAACAGATATGTGCAGTTTCACCAACACAAAAAGTGACCTGGAAACGTTCGGATCCGCGATGTAATATGTTCCAGGCGCGGGTTACTTGCTGCAGTTGTGATCCTCGCAACCCAGAAAGTTGGTCTAACCACGGCATATGTTAACACGTAGTTTGATTTGGGTGGTTGTGAAAATGCGGCAAACCTTAAAGATTTTTTTTCGCAATTTTCAATATATTCCTAAGTAATATCGGAATGAAAGGATTCATACGATAAACGATTGAGGTTTCGGTTCGTCTT
Source organism: Cladocopium goreaui (assembly GCA_947184155.2). Lineage (NCBI taxonomy): Eukaryota > Dinophyceae > Suessiales > Symbiodiniaceae > Cladocopium > Cladocopium goreaui. Next base: position 218,342 of record CAMXCT020006649.1, on the reverse strand, counting down.
CAGATAGCCCCCATTCAAATCTGTGATGAGCTCGAAACATTCATATGTAAATGTTGGGTCCCATGAAATTAGTCTATTAACAGCATATGTTGCGGGGTAGTTTGTTGAGCATTGTATGAGGGCTGGCATAATAATAGGGAGGGAAAAATGCCTTTCTGGAAACCGTCGGCGTCAGGAAATTAGTGCCTGCAAGCTTCATTCGTCTGAAAAAATAAATTCCGGCCAGAAAGGTCAAGCACAATGATTTTAACTTCAAAAAGGTCAAGGCCCAAAAAAAGGCCCGCCCCTAACACAGGGTGCATCCCCAGAGCGCAGAAGCACAGGCAGAAAAAAGGCGCGGAAAAAAAAAAAATGTTTTCCAAGGACAGGATTCTCCCTGGTGCACCAGGTGGGGATCACCCACGGCATCCCATCCTGAGTAAACATGTGCTTCGGCCGATTGATGGGGGTTCAAACGAGCTCTTGCACAGAGTTTGCCGCCTTTTCTTGGCATTGCATGCGTTCCATGTGGTGGACATTGTTTTCTCCATATATTTTCCTCTGAACATTTTTTCTGGCAGATTTTTCGACACCTTTCCTGATTTTCATCAAGTTCGACTTCATCCTGATTTTCAACATTGCGCGCCATCCTCGCCCATCCCCATTTCCATTTTTCCCTGCTCCGCGTGTCATTACCGTCGCCACCATCACCATGACCATGGCCATGACCATAAGCATAGCCATAACCATGACAATGACAACCGCCACCGCCATTGCCACTGCCATTGCCACCCCCTCTGTCACCACATGTCGCCACCACGGCCACCATCGTCGCCATCATCATCATCATCACCATCATCATCATATCATCATCATCATAAAGGCACCACCATCATGCGTTCCTCACTGACACCATCGCCGCAGTCACCACCACCACCAACCACCATTGTCACTACCGTCGCCACCGTTACCATGGTGATCAACACCTTCGTTGTTATCAGCATTACCATGATCATGATCATGATCATTACCACATGATCATTACCATGATCATGATCATGATCATGATCATTATCATGGTCAGTCATTACCATGATCATGATCATTACCAGTAGTACCGCACAAGGCGGTGGCGGAAATTTCAAAAATAGGAAACCTATAGGAGAAGTTGGTTGTTGTGAATCAGGGATGGCAGAGCGAAGCCACTGATTGACCGAAAGGTGGTTGGAGTTGTGTTTGCTGGAATGGTTGCAATGGTTGCAGTGGTCACCTCACCCACAACTGCTGGATGTAGTGTGATGTACTGCAACTGTAGTTGTAGTTGTAGCGTAGTGGGGCTGTAGTTGTGGTGTAATGTAATTAGTGTAGTGTAGTTGCAGTCATATGGTTGTAGCTGTAGTTGTTTTGTAGTTGTAGTTGTAGTTGTTGTAGTTGTAGTTGTTGTGTGGTTGTAGTTGTTGTGTAGTGTAGTTGTAGTAGTTGTAGTAGTAGTAGTTGTTGTTGTTGTAGTTGTTGTTGTTGTTGTTGTTGTTGCTGCTGTTGTTGTTGTAGCTGCAGTTGTAGTTGTAGTTATAGTTGTAGTGCTTGTGTAGTTGTAGTTGTAGTTGTTGTTGTTGTTGCTGTTGTTGTTGTTCCAGTTGTAGTTGTAGTTGTAGTTGTAGTTGTTGTGTAATTTTTGTAGTTGTAGTTGTAGTTGTAGTTGTTGTTGCTGTTGTTGTTGTTGTTGTTGCTGTTGTTGTTGTAGTTGTTGTAGTTGTAGTTCTCGTTGTAGTTGTAGTTGTTGTAGTTGTAGTTGTTGTAGTTGTAGTTGTTGTGGTTGGTGTTGTTGTTGTTGTTGCTGTTGCTGTTGCTGTTGTCGTCGAAGTTAGGGTAGTTAAGTTAGTGAAGTTAGTTAAGTTAGTCAAGTTAGTTAAGTTAATCAATGTGTACTTTTTCGACATCTTCACGTCAAAAAAGGCTCAAAACCCGCAGTTTTTTACACTTTTGACTTCGAAATGTGCTTCGCGCCACAACGGCGTGCACTTTTTCCACATCCGAACCTCCAAAAGTGGCCGAACATACATTTTGACTTCGAAATGTGCTTCGCGCCACAACGGCGTGCACTTTTTCGACATCGGAACTTCCAAAAGTGGTCCGAGAATGGTGTGTTTTGTACATTTTGCCTTCCAAATGTGCTTCGCGCCACAACGGCGTGCACTTTTTCGACATCGCAACTTCCAAAAGTGGTCCGACGCTGAGGTGTTTTGTGCATTTTGACTTGGAAATGTGCTTCGCGCCACAACGTCGTGCAATTTTTCATCGCTCCTGTGGCCAGCTGGCTCCGCACCCGCCGCTTTAGCGAGCCTACTTTTCGACCCTCCGGAGCCACAAATCATTGGAAAAACACAGTGAATCGCGACTTTCCTATACCTTTTCGCGCACCTGCATCTTCTTTCTTCTGATCTTTTCTCTTCTGACTCTTTTCACCTCTGCTTTTCAACTGTCCATATTGTCGGAAGTTTCACTTCTAAACTTCCTTCGCTCACCATCATCACCATCATCATCATCATCATATCACCGTGATCATCATCATAGAGGCACCACCATCTACAGTCAACATCATGCTTTCTTCACTGACACCATCGCCGCAGTCACCACCACCACCAACCACCATTGTCACTACCGTCGCCACCGTTACCATGGTGATCAACACCTTCGTTGTTATCAACATTAGCATTATCATTATCATCATCAATTTGATGATCATTACCATGATCATTATCATTATCATTATCATTCTGGTGTCAGTACCCGGTCTGAACATACGGTTTTCTGTGGCAAAATGAAGAAGGTTTCAGGGACTTGTCCCACGTTTCTTGTGCACATATCCGCCAACATCACCCCGCCACATCTGCATCCTGCATCCTCGTGCCCTTATTTCTGGTTATCGTCACGGTCATGGAACCAATTTTGATTAATGACAATCGTCATCACGATCCTTAAATATGTATGTAAAAAATATATACATTTATTTATTTAGTTAGGTATTTATTTATTTATTTATTTATTATTTTTAAACCATCATCATCATCATCATCACAATTTGGATCAACATTGCCATCAAAATCACACCCACCATCACCACCTCCATTAGGACCATCAGGAACATAGTGGAACATAGATTTCAAGTGAAACTTGGTAATCATCAACGTCATCATCGTTTCTCATCGCTTTTTCCTCCGCATTTAGTGGGTTCACCCGTGCTGCACCTGCATTCACGAAGTGGGATGGGTCAACCGTGGCATGAATCCATCAAAAATGAAATTTGCTCAGCGCTGCCCCTTTCATCACCTTCTACCACAACGCGTTGCTTGTCATACCTTTCGTCCCCCCCGGTTTGCCGTTAAATAGTTTGAAGCAGTGTTCTTCAGCGCTCTCACCGTGCAAGAACTACTCGTACCCGTGCTTCTGAGTTACAACAACACAGGTGGCACAAACGTGCGATATTCTAGCGAAAATTTGTGGTCGAAAGGTTCCTTGGGTGAAAAAAAAATGGAAAAACGCAAGGCCTCCTTTGTCACAGACTATGCGTCAACATATACGTCCGCATGCGAAAAATGTGTCAGTCTCGAATATGCCTTGATAATCATCAAATGAATGAGTCACCATGCACACCCGCCCAACAAACCCGAACATTCGGCTTCGCCATGAGCAGTTTCAATGCTCCACCTTCCCCCATGGAGGCGGCAGCTTTGGCATCTTAAAGAGCCTGCGTTCCTTTGCCTTCCGTGCATGCTGCAGGGCCGCCATCCTTCTTTGATCGTTAGATCCGGCCATCATGGCACATGCTGAATTGCGGGCATGACAATCCTCTACAGGAGACAGCGGAGTCAACTGGGACGAGGTTATGCCACCATACCTACAACTGATTTCCTAGCATCAAAGGCACCAAAGGGCTAGCGTTTTTTTTCTTTTAATATGTTTCGATTTCTCACACCTGGCGACTGGTCAGTATAAAGGCAATCCTCGCTTACATATCCCCTTGCCCATTTCCTCCACGATTTGGATGGCCTTAAGGCCATTTACACTTTTGTTTTTTGGGGCCATTGTGTAGTGAACCCACCCTATAAAAAGGTCTAGGTCCCCTTTCAACTTTGGCAGGTCCCGGCATTTCGTAGCGTTAACCCCAGATTTCCAGATATCGCACGTTTTTTTTTCTCAGTTTTTTTCTCTTTTGCGTGGGTGTGTGTGTGTGTGCTGTGCTGTGCAGGAGGCGAGCGCACTGTCCGCCACCACGCACTCCGGGACATCCTCGCAACTTGGGTTGACCGAGCGGGGTTGCAGCCAGAGAAAAAGAAGGGAGGACTCCTGCTACCCCTGACGATTCCAGCAGCATCCGGCGGCGGCCGGCAGACTTGTACGTCCCTTCATACCTTGGTTCACCTACTGCCTTTGACCTGGCCGTCACGGCCCCCTCGCGGCAGGCAACCTTGGGAGAAGCTGCGCGCACCAGTCTGGCGGCCGCTTCTGCCTATGCGGAAACCAAAGCAGCCCATTTGGAAACTGCTGCAGCATGTCGGGGGCAAGGGGTTGAATTTTTCCCCCTAGTGGCCGAAGCTACTGGCGCTTGGGAGCTGAAAGCTGCAGGCTTCCTCCGCAAGATCTCCAGCGCTGCAGCTGCCCGTGAAGGGGCCGATGGAGAGGGGCTCCACGCCGCACTTCTGCAAGAGCTGTGTGTGGCTGCTCGAATTGTCCGGGCCCAAGCAGTTTTGCGCCGACGTGCTGAGCTCGCCATGGCAACCGCACCTCCTGCCCTGTAGCCCTTTGCTTTGCCTTCGCCTCCATTGCCACCTTCGCCTTCTGACTGCTTGAGCCGGCCTCTAGTTTTTTTTCCTGCGGCAGTGCCATTGTGACTGCTATTATTTTTGCCTTCATTGAAAGTGATTCATTAATAGGCTGACTTCTAGAAACTTCTGGGGACGATATAGCCTCCAGCCTGTGGCCAGCTTTTCCGCCTGCCTCTCATTTGCGCCTTTTTGGCCGAAACTTCCTTCAGGCTTGTCTCCAAAGACTGTTTCCTGAAATCTCTTCTCCATCTCCACCACGGGGATCGGAATTTAACAGTTTGCGAACTTGACTATGATCCTGTTTCTCGTTTGTCACTAAAACTGTTGTACGTTTTGAAGCTTCGGGTGTGTGTGCTTTGTGATTCTTTTCCCGTATGTTTGAGTACATGCTATATAAAGACCGATTGTCGATCAGTAATCGCAAGCAATTCATTCCCTTTTTCCCTGACGACCAGTCACACTACAGAAGAGGCCCGCGTATATGAAACCTGACGACGATGGATTTTCCGGCTCTAAAAATGGAACCTCGCAGCGCACATGTGGTATCAACTGTCCCCGTTCATTGGCTCCAATGTGGCGTTTGCGATGCAGCACCACCCACGCAACATAATTCACCAATCCTGCGCTACTCCGTGCTACTCCGCTACTTTGCGCTACTCCGCTACCCCGCCATGCTTTCATTCAAACACAATGTAACGGACACAGTATCCAAACGACGACGGTGTAAGAAACCTTCAAAAATTAACGTTCCCACATCTTTCTCGAAGCAGGTTCCTATTCCATCCCGTTTTAAACTTATACGATTAATTAATATTGATTAATGATAACAGGGGTGACTGCAAAAATCATGGTTTTTGTTGTTTCCGGGCTGAAACAGTCGGTGGGAGTCTAAAAGGGCAATGGGGGGTCCTCAAGGGGCGGCAAAATATCCAATACAATCATGCACATGGAAACCGGCCACTCGCGCGAAAACACAAAAATTCCGCAACAGCAAGTAACACATCGAGCAACCACCCAACGCTGCAAAAGGCTGACGGGCATTCTACCAGCAGCAAACAAGCAAGCCGCCACACGAAACGAAAAACGATGAAATTAATTTCAACTGGGCTCAAGCAGCAACGAATATTTTTACATCGACAATAGTAAAGGCCCACCCCTATTTTTTTTTTTCCGGGGGGGGGGGCTGCTTTGCAATAGTAAATCGAAAATTTCAACTCTTCCCCAAGGCTTCTGTAAGGTTTTGACAAATCCCCTCTTTTCTGATAGGTTCTGATGGGATCTTCATTGGATTCTGATTGAGAACCTTTGTTTTCTGATAGGCTTTGGTGAGAATCACAATTTAAAACCATTCAGCCACAGTTAAACACATTAAGGAAGAAGGGAAAAATACAGCTAGAGCCAGAAAATTTGTTTTTTTATTGCACGTGCTAATTCAAATGTTTAATTGCAAATGCAAGGGCCTGCAAGGGGGTACCCTTTGTGGACCTGTTTTTTGCAATTTTTTAACAGAATTTTAATAAAGAAAACGGCTCTTTTGAACAAGGTAAAGTTTTTGATTGGGTAAAGGTTTGCTTTGTTTTTTCCCTTTGAAAAGCATGCAATCACAAATTAAAACAATTTAACCACAATTAAAAACAGTAAGGAAGAAGGGACAAAATCAACTAGAACCAGAAAGGTGTCGTTTTTTTATTGCAAGTGCTAATTCAAATTATTAATTGCAAACGCAAGGGCCTGCAAGGGGATACCCTTTGTGGACCTGTTTTTTTCAATTTTTTAACAAAATTTTAATAAAGAAAACGGCTCTTTTGAACAAGGTAAAGTTTTTGATTGGGTAAAGGTTTGCTTTGTTTTTCCCTTTGAAAAGCATGCAATCACAAATTAAAACAATTTAACCACAATTAAAAACAGTAAGGAAGAAGGGACAAAATCAACTAGAACCAGAAAGGTGTCGTTTTTTTTATTGCAAGTGCTAATTCAAATTATTAATTGCAAACGCAAGGGCCTGCAAGGGGGTACCCTTTGTGGACCTGTTTTTTTGCATTTTTTTAACAAAATTTTAATAAAGAAAACGGCTCTTTTGAACAAGGTAAAGTTTTTGATTGGGTAAAGGTCTGCTTTGTTTTTTCCCTTTGAAAAGCATGCAATCACAAATTAAAACCATTTAACCACAATTAAAAGCACTAAGGAAGAAGGGACAAAATACAGCTGAACTGTAACTGGTTCTGAGTTTTTTCCTGCATCCATACTAAATCCCAATTAGCCCTTGTACAATTTAATATTGGAAAAATCTAATAATTTGGGATTTTTCTGAAAATTATTTGCAGCTATTGCGAATGCAGCATAATTATTGCAGATGTTTTGGACCAAGATTGATGTCTGTAATTTAAAATCAATAAGGCCTAATTTAAAATCAATAGGGGCTGAAAAATCAGATTCTGAAAATTATTTGTAGCTATTGCACGCGCTTTACTATTGTCCATCCAACATTATGGCGGTACCAAAAATGAGACCACAAAATGGCAAAATCAGGCAATTGTCGACTCATGCAGCAAACAGAACATTACAACCGCGTTTTTTTGCGCAACAAATATATAGATTTTGAACCGTACAGATGATTCCGCGGGGGGTCATCATGAAAGAAGGGAAGGAAAAAATCTCTCATATGGGACACTTTCGTTCTTGTACATCTATGGGAGAACCATATGCATTGGTCCTCGTTGTGACGTGCAGAGGCATGAATAGTGCCTCATTGCTTCGCCCCCCAAACGCATTTTGTGGTATAGTAAATATAAGTCAAAATTGTTCAAGGCAATTGAGAAACATTACGCGCATTTATAACAAAACTGCTTTCTTCCACTTCATGCCCCCACAAATTAAGGTCCTCTTCGAAATTCTACAAGATGATTTGCCGTGCTTATTTCTTTGCTTCACATGCTTCCAAAGGTCTAGCTCAAGATTGCGCAGGATAATGTCAGGATATTTGCGAGCAATACTGTTTTTCTGCTCCCCCTTTCATGCCGCTACAAAGTGGGAGACTCCCGTCGAAGCAGCGAACATATGGGTTGGCATTTTGTTTTTACCTTTGCATAATTTACATAAGTATAGTTGAAGATATGTCACGATATGTACAAAAATAAAATTTGAGCTAAACACAATACTGAGTGTTGTGTTTCTATTCCTCCGTCCTCCATCATGCCCTTACAAAATGACAGGTTTCCTTCCAAACACCTACAGAATGGGTGGTTCTCGTTTTTTTTTTTGGTGGGTGGGTTTCTTTTCCAATATACCACTTACGAGCGAAAACGCTCAAAAGTGTTTGGGTTCTTGAGGCCGATCGTGTGGTTCCTTCCCCGAAAAACACACACAACAATATGATAAGTCGATAACTCGTGCCTTAATTAATGATTTTGAGACGGGATCAATGCAGCAATCCCTTTTCTGTGGTTTTGTTCCGTTCAACGTGGGGTCTTGGTGCATTTTGGGTTCGCTGCAAAATGACGATCTTGAAATTGATATCATAAATCGGTTTTGGAATTGTTACACTGCTGAAGCCCCATCAGGGCATTGGGTACTAGACGATGGCAAACACAACTTTGAAAATCACTTTGATGAAAACAATCAAGAACCATATCCCTCCCTGTTTAAACATCTTTTAAGTGGTCATTTTGTAGTGAAGAGGCCTATCCATGGCCCTTATTTAGTAGACAGAGTTTCTAGGCCCCCGGCCCGGCATTTTCTAGAGAAAAATGTCGGATCCACTAAATGGTTGGTTCCACCTCCAACACCTTAAATGGCAGGGGGATGCTTACATCCCTTCAAAAGACCGTTTTTTTGGCAGTTGCAAAGGGCGCAAGAAAAAGGCAGTATTGTATGGCAGAAAATTGTATTACATACATCGTCATGCCAGAACCCGTTTCGGAATATATGTAGGCAGGTCGGGTACACAAGTAATCATGTAGTTTACTTTCCTCGGTGACGACCCAAGAGGGCCTTGTTGTGCGCAAGAAAATTTATCTCGCTAATTGTTTTTGCATGGTGACAATGCGTTTTTTTTTCCTTCGAAACGATCGCGTTTTTTCTTGATAGGATTAGTTTGGATTCCTGTGGCATCCTGGGAGGTCGTCCGGTTAAGTAAAAAGTAAAGTGAGCGAAAGATCCAAAGTGGTTATTTTCTGACTGCCTACCCGATTTGTTTTGAATCCAGTTGGCTGTATGCTTTGCATCTCTTCTTCGGAGGGTGAAAACTGACTTCTCTATTTTCTTGCCCGCCCTTGGTCCACCAGAGACAATCATGAATCCATGGCTATGAAATTGTATGCTTCAATGTGCACATGTTCGCTCACAGCGGGTTGGCAACTAAACTTAATAAGTTTGTTGCCAAATCATTTTGCATGAAAATGCGCTTATGATGATTTCTGCACACCCGCCGGTTTCTTGCATTGTCCAAATGTCTGGCGTAGGCATCATACCCGAGGCTAAAGAGTGACCCGTTCACGTGCCCTAGCGGAAACCATTGGCAAGCATTGTGCGAAGCAACCGCCGGAATATTGGCAAAACACCTTGGATGTTCCAAATGCACAGTTTGCACTGGAGAACATGTTTTGTTTCATGAGCGCCTTCCAGTTCATGATTTCTGATGGTGGATGATGTTTCGGTTTTGGTCAAATTCTGTTGGCACAATGGCTGTGCCGTGATGCAAGAAGATTCAATGGTTTTTGCCGCAGCTTTGTGGAGCCAAATGGTTGGGAGCTGACGCAACAACAAGACAATGCAAAACGGAGGAATACCACCATGAAGTGATACGCGAACAGGACACCCGTCCTCTTTGACTTCTTTCAGTGTAATTTGAAGTAATTTGTGTGTTTCTTCCAGGCACGCATGGTGCCAATCCTCTTCTGTTGAAAAAAATTGCTTGCACTTATTGCCCCGCAATGGGCGGCGCTGCCAGCATTGTCCAAAAGGAAATCAAAGATGTTTCAGCCGAAGAGGCGTGAAGTCAGCCAAGGGAATCAGGAGTAGCCACCTGCACTTTCTTAGCAAGGTTCAAAAAAATTGCGTAATGGCAAATGGAACGGGATGGGCCGTAGGAAGAGGGCAGAACGATGCAGAACGTAAGTGAGCAGGTGAGAGAGGCGTTGGATGGATTGCCTGAAGCTGACCGGAACAATTTGATGGTGTTGGCTGCAGAATTGACAAGTCCAAAACCTACCCGCAGGGCTCGTTTTGGCGGCTCCATGTTCATCCAGTGTGGTAAGAGATTTGGCCTGCTTATGTCAAAGGTGTGCCAGTAAAAACAATGTGTTGGCTACTGTTGGTTGATGGGATCCCTATCAATATTGTGAGCGCTGCTGGCCTTCCACACGCTCTATGATAGGAATATGATATCAATGTTAGTGGCAACATGTTTGAACGCACTCTTCTGTGTAAAGTTTAAACCCGATTCTACATTTGGGAGGGTTGTTACTGGGCAAAGGCATTTAATCAGACCAGGGCAGAGGCACACTTATCAGACCTTCTCTGTGGTTGTGAGGATTTCTTTGTGGTTCGTTTTTGCAAAAATGCTGTGAGGAAAAGCGCCTGTGAAGGGCATGGTGGAAGTGAAGGGTTCATTACGCACGAGGGCACCCGCATCACTGATCCGAAAGGGACGTACAAGCTTGGAGAGGCATGGAAATGTAGTGACCAAGTGTGGGCATATTGGACGGCAGACGCCACAACTGCCAGTTTGGGCACGGTGATGGCAGTTGGCACTATGACGCTGCGCTTTCATCAGTTGATTTCTTCGCCGCGGTTCCCACATACGATTTCAATGAATATGACAGGATTTTGGAACAGCATTGAACAGTAGGACAAAGGGTGAGCTAAGTAACAGGATAATCACATTAAGTGGGGATCGTTCTAAAGTCCGGAGTTTACATTTCAATATACCACTAGCACTTCACTAGCACCGATGTTTTCAGAAATTATTGCTGGCGACGATTTTTCTGCCTCCGGGCAATATTGGTACTGCTGAGAATAGTCCTTTCCTAGGTTCGGGCTCAACGGGCCCGACGGGCCCGACGGGCCCAACGGGCTCCAACGGGCCCCAACGGGCCTGCTTCACGGGCTCAACGGGCCCGACGGGCCCAACGGGCCCGACGGGCTCGAGAGACCGTGGCGCTGAATGAACCCATCATCCCTTCTGGTGCTGGCGTTACACTTTACATTCAATTGGGAAGATCAACAACGGTACTGGGAATATAGATTCCCACCCCCGGCTAACTTAATATTCAATGTGGAAAATCAACAAAGGCATAAGGAATTTAGAATCACATCTCTGTTCAACTTTACATTCAAGCAGGCAAATCAACAAGGGTAATTATTTGGCATATAAGTTCCCCGCCTGTGAATTTTACATTCAATTGGGAAGATCACCGATAGGTATTTAGAATAAAAGCTCCCTTAGAAACATAATTGCCCACCCTGCTTGAACTTTTAGATTCAAGTGGGAAGATCACAACAGGTATTAGGAATATAAAAAATCCCACTCTCGTTTGCTTTTGCTTTCGACTGGAAAGATCAACAAGGGATGATGATGATGATGATGATGATGACGACGGTTCGTTGCCCATCGTTGTTGCCCTGCCAGGCAAAACCCAGGCATTAGCCGTATTTCAACATATGTGTATATACATATATGTATGCACCTTGTATCTTTCTAATGCGTATACACACATAAATATTTATTTATTGAGTGATTGTTCTTTATGTATATCTTATACCTAATTACATCTGGTTGTAGATGAAAAAATGTATGATTCCAGCACGCCATTGGGATCATGTTTCCAATTTTCGTCGCTTTCCTGCTTCAGTCATCCATGGCTAATGCACATGCTTTCTGTTCTTCATTTGGTTACAGATATTATTCCACCAGATGTTGATTAGTTCGGCACCAGCTGTTGACTACCAACCGGTGAAACAAAATCCTTCGGATCCACTCGGGGTATGATTTGTCAAGCGGTGCCGTTTGCAGATTCTGTGATTCTTTCCTAGACAGCGGCCACAAAAAAAAATCCCGTGCTTCGCTTCATCCTTTTGTGACCATGATGAGAGGTGATGGTGCCTTTGGAACTTACATGATGATTTTTCCTTCTATCACGCAGGGATAAAGAATGTGGTCGCTAACATATCTGATTGGCACCCCTTCAAAAACAAAAAACAAATATGCATATCTGCGTCTATCTGCTTGACATGTCCGACCCAAATACAACGGCGGCCGCCCACCCGACTTGTCAAACGCTGCACGGCTCCCTACCTTTTCAAACATAAAATAGAGACAATCATCCCCGGCAAAAAGGCCCTAACAGCGTTGAGGAAAACATCTGTGAAAAAAATTCCAGGACCTCAAGCCAGGACCTCAATGAGAATTTCACACAGTCGTCAAAGAAGGACCTGATAGAGGGGATCTGACAAGATCTTTGTACAAGAACCTCTTGAAGGCTTCCCTTGCAAACTTTCATACAAGCACCTTCTAGATCTTCGCGCAAATATCTTTTAGAGGATTCCAGCAGGATGTGCGCAAGATCTCCTCACAAACACCTCTACAACAAAGGATTGCACTAGGATATCCACAAGATCTCCTCGCAAGGACTTCTACAAAATCAGGAATCTTCGAGGATCTCGACAGGATCCCTACAAGATCCCCTTCCAAGAACCTCATGCTGCCCCAAATTGTCGTCGGGCCCAATGGGCCCGTCGGGCCCCAACGGGTCCGACGGGCCTGACGGGCCCGACGGGCCTGACGGGCCCAACGGGCCCAACGGGCCCAACCCAGCAGAAGACCATGGCCCAATATACCACTAGCACTTCACTAGCACCGATGTTTTCAGAAATTATTGCTGGCGACGATTTTTCTGCCTCCGGGCAATATTGGTACTGCTTTTGCATTTTGCCGGTTTTGCACGGGCCGGACAAAACGGGGGAAAAATAAAACAAGATCCGAAAATGTGGAAACAGCGAAAGACAATGAAAACGGAGATATATTTGGCAACCGGCGATGATATTGCTGTTTCGGATTTCAAGCGATAATTTTGCAATATTTTGCACATGTGGAGCAGCGCTCGAAAAACATCAAACAAGAATGTATGCTAGATACGTTGGTACGTTGAAGAAAGTTGTAGCACAGATGCATTGCATTGTTGTGTCAAACTAGGCCAGGCAGTGGGAAATGAAATCTTCTGGGACAAGCTTAACGGCTTAGCGCAACCCCTTCCTTTTCCGGACCTTCTTGCTTACAAGCTGTTGTAGACGGAACATGGGAAGATGTCTAAAGTAGGGATATTGCAAGCGAATAATTTTTGAGATGATGAGTCAGCAGTATCCTGTGGGGAGCGAGCAGGCCAATGGCGCACAAAAATTCCCGCTCGAAAAGACACCCAAGAAATAGTTGAAATCTGGATGCGATCGGGCAAGGTAGGCGCAAGTTTTGCACAAAGAGTGGCGCACCAAAATCATATTATAAGATAATTCCAACATTCTACGATGCAGCGCAATCCTCTTGTGCGGTATTCCATTGGCTTGTTGCAGTTGCGACCAAGGGGTCGGAAAAAGCAAAGCTTGTCTTTTGTTCTGGCAAGGAAAAGCTATGTTGTGTTAGACGATGCGGACGAAGGCTTGATTCCAAATGACTGGGATCACAAAGTCGTGAGAGTTGGAGGTGGCGTGGCAGGCGGGCTTCCACGATTTGGTGGCTCATATCTGATCCAGTTGGATTCGAAACTCGCTATTCAACTCAGATTACTTTGTAGATTTTTGTTCTTTCGGACCCCATTTATTCTGCTAATCTATGTGTGCGAAGCCGGTTTGCCTGCAGGGTGTGGGCAAGTCAGGACCCGAGCGTTTGAAGGGAAGTTCGAAGGCAAGGAGTTTGTTGGCCATGATGGTGATCGTCGGGAAATTTCCAAGAGTGACGTTTACAAGCTTGGCGAGGCATGGCAATGCAACGGCCAAGTTTGGGCCTATTGGAGAGAGGAGCAGAAGGACCTCCACGCTGGCTGGGTGACTGCGGTTGGTTCTGAGACACTTCGATGAGATTCCATGAGCATGATTTCAAACTTTGGACTTTGCCCGACCGACCGGCATGCAAACTAGAAACCAGCTGCCATGATGACCACAGGCAAGAGGTATCGACATTAATTAAATATATTTAAAGCCACTGATAGGAGTTTGCGCGGAGGGATCCAGGTCGTGTCAACCATCAGGTCAACCACATCATCATGTCAGCCACATCAACAAGTAGCCGACGAAAAGTGCACGAGACTGTAGCTTGAGCTCAATTTGCATTTTAAAATGATTAAAAACGGGGGTCTGCAACGCTCCTGCTTTGCGGGATTGCGGCTGGAGATTGCTAAACACAGTTGCAGCCGCGAAAACGGTAGTCGTTGAGCATAGTGAGGCATAGTGCCACTCTTGTGCGGGATCAGATTGGGCCTGGAGGGTGCAAAACGCATAGCGCTGGCTGTGCGAAGGGAGGAATTGGG
>CAMXCT020006649.1:146519-201519 GCA_947184155.2 Cladocopium goreaui | reverse complement strand
GCGGTGGCGAAGTCTGGCAAAGGTGCTGTGCAAGGTGCTGTGCAGGGTGCTGTGCAGGGTGCTGTGCAGGGTGCTGTGCAGGGTGCTGTGCAGGGTGCTGTGGAGGGTGCTGTGCAGGGTGCTGTGCACTGCGGGGCGTGCTGTGGGTCGTGCTGTGGGCAGGGTGCTGGGGTGCTGTGCAGGGTGTTTGTCCAAGACCTGCGGTGGCGCCGTCTGGGGCAAAGTGCGGTGCAGGGGCTGTGCAGGGTGCTGTTCAGGTGCTGTCCATACTGCGGTGGCCGAAGTCTGGGCGAAGGTGCTTTGGCAGGGTGTCTGGTGCAGGGTGCTGTGCAGGGTTGGTTGTCCAGAGTGCGGTGGCCCAAGTCTGGCAAGGTGCTGTGGGCAGGGTGCTGTGCAGCTGGCAGGCTGTTGTCCAACTGCGGTGGCGAAAGTCTGGCAAAGGTGCTGTGCCGGGTGCTGTGGCAGGGTGCTCTGCAGGTGTTGTCCATATCCAGGGTGGTGAAGTCGGCAAAGGTGCTGTGGCAGGGTGCTGTGTCATGGTGCTCTCTTGGTGTTTTGTCCAGAGGCGGTGGCGAAGTCTGGCAACCGGTGCTGTGCGGGTGCTGTGCAGGGTGCTGTCCAGGGTGCGGTGGCGATGTCTGGCAAAGGTGCTGTGCAGGGTGCTGTGCAGGGTGCTGTCCAGGGTGCGGTGGCGATGTCTGGCAAAGGTGCTGTGCAGGGTGCTGTGCAGGGTGCTGTGCAGGGTGCTGTGCAGGGTGCTGTGCAAGGGGGCTGTGCAGGGTGCTGTGCAGGGGGCTGTGCAGGGTGCTGTGCAGGGTGTTGTCCAGACTGCGGTGGCGAAGTCTGGCAAAGGGTGCTGTGCAGGGTGCTGTGCAAGGTGCTGTGCAGGGTGCTGTGCAGGGTGCTGTCCAGACTGCAGTGGCGAAGTCTGGCAAAAGTGCTGTGCAGGGTGCTGTGCAGGGTGCTGTGCAGGGTGCTGTGCAGGGTGCTGTGCAGGCCGGGTGCTGTGCAGGGTGCTGTGCAGGCCGGGTGCTGTGCAGGGTGCTGTCCAGACTGCGGTGGCGAAGTCTGGCAAAGGTGCTGTGCAGGGTGCTGTGCAGGGTGCTATCCAGACTGCGGTGGCGAAGTCTCGCAAAGGTGCTGTGCAGGGTGCTGTGAAGGGTGCTGTGAGAGGTGCTGTGCAGGGTGCTGTGCAGGGTGCTGTGCAGGGTGCTGTGCAGCGTGCTGTGCAGCGTGCTGCGCTTTGGTTCCCACGTTGGCAACCATCAGTTCCAACCTTTAGGAACTGGAAGTTCTTTGCAATGGTAACCTATGGTTCCCAGGTTGGGAAGCATGAATTCCAACCTCTGGTAACCGGCAGTTGCTTGCAATGGTAACCTCTGGTTGCCAGGTTGGGAACCATGACTTCTAACCTGTGGGAACCGGCAGTTCCTTGCAATGGTAACCTGTGGTTCCCACGTTGGCAACCGTGAGTTCCAACCTTTGGGAACCGGCAGTTCCTTGCCATGAACCAAACGCAAACATTCCGGTACCGGTCCATCAAGCAAAACAAAGCGTTCTGTACCGGTCCATTAAGCAAAACCATAAAATCGTAAAGAAACTGTTTTCATATCATTTTAACATGCACCTTTTTGGTGCAAAAACATTTTTATGCCGGCCCACCAGCCAAACGCAAACATTCCGCTACCGGTCCATTAAGCAAAACAAAAGGTTCTGTTACCGGCTCAGTAAACAAAACAAAACAACATTAAGAACCATGAGTTCTAACTTTTTGGAATCAACAGGTCCTTCCACTGGTAACGTATGCTTTTTCAGGTTTGGAATGTTTGGAACCATGAGTTTCAAGCTTTCGCAACCGGCAATTCCTTACAATGATAGTTGCTTAGCTTCGAAAACATAAGTTCTAACCTCTGGGAACCGGCAATTCCTTGCAATGGTAACCTCTGGTTCCCAGGTTGGGAACCGTAAGTTTCAAGGTCTGGGAACCGGCAGTTCCTTGCCATGGTAACCTTTGGGACCATCAGTCCCAACCTTTAGGAAACGGAAGTTCTTTGCAATGGTAACCTATGGTTCCCAGGTTGGGAAGCATGAGTTCCAACCTCTGGTAACCGGCAGTTCCTT
The DNA here is from genome assembly GCA_947184155.2 of Cladocopium goreaui. Classification (NCBI taxonomy): domain Eukaryota; class Dinophyceae; order Suessiales; family Symbiodiniaceae; genus Cladocopium; species Cladocopium goreaui. The sequence continues at coordinate 199,398 of CAMXCT020006649.1, read as the reverse complement.
GCAATGGTAACCTGTGGTTCCCACGTTGGCAACCGTGAGTTCCAACCTTTGGAAACCGGCAGTTCCTGGCCATGAACCAAACGCAAACATTCCGGTACCGGTCCATTAAGCAAAACAAAGCGTTCTGTACCGGTCCATTAAGCAAAACCATAAAGTTGTAAAGCAACTGTTTTCATATCATTTTGACATGCACCTTTTTCGTGCAAATACATTTTTATTCCGGCCCAACAGCCAAATGCAAACATTCCGCTACCGGTCCATTAAGCAAAACAAAAGGTTCTGTTGCCGGCTCAGTAAACAAAACAACATTAATAACCATGAGTTCTAACTTTTTGCAATCAACAGATCTTTCCACTGGTAACGTTACTTTTTCAGGCTTGGAACCATGAGTTTCAAGCTTTGGGAACCTGCAGTTCCGTACAATGAAAGCCGCTTAGCTTCGAAAGCATAAATTCTAACTTCTGGGAGCCGGCAATTCCTTGCAATGGTAACCTCTGGTTCCCAGGTTGGGAACCGTAAGTTTCAAGGTCTGGGAACCGGCAGTTCCTTGCCATGGTAACCTTTGGTTCCCACATTGGGAACCATCAGTTCCAACCTTTAGGAACTGGAAGTTCTTTGCAATGGTAACCTGTGGTTCCCAGGTGGTAACCTTTGGTTCCCAGGTTGGGAACCAGGAGTTCCAACCTCTGGGAACCGGCAGTTCTTTGCAATGGTAACCTTTGGTTCCCACGTTGGCAACAGTGAGTTCCAACCTTTGGGAACCGGCAGTTCCTTGCCATGAACCAAACGCAAACATTCCGGTACCGGTCCATTAAGCCTAAGCAAAACAAAGCGTTCTTTACCGGTCCATTAAGCAAAACCATAAAGTTGTAAAGAAACTGTTTTCATATCATTTTAACATGCACCTTTTTGGTGCAAAAACATTTTTATTCCGGCCCAACAGCCAAATGCAAACATTCCGCTACCGGTCCATTAAGCAAAACAAAAGGTTCTGTTAACAAAACAAAACAACATTAAGAACCATGAGTTCTAACTTTTTGGAATCAACAGATCCTTCCACTGGTAACGTATGCTGTTTCAGGTTTGGAACCATGAGTTTCAAGCTTTCGCAACCGGCAATTCCTTACAATGATAGTTGTTTAGCTTCAAAAACATAAATTCTAACTTCTGGGAACCGGCAATTCCTTGCAATGGTAACCTCTGGTTCCCAGGTTGGGAACCGTAAGTTTCAAGGTCTGGGAACCGGCAGTTCCTTGCCATGGTAACCTTTGGTTCCCACGTTGGGAACCATCAGTTCCAACCTTTAGGAACCGGAAGTTCTTTGCAATGGCAACCTATGGTTCCCAGGTTGGGAAGCATGAGTTCCAACCTGTGGTAACCGGCAGTTGCTTGCAATGGTAACCCATGGTTCCCAGGTTGGGAAGCATGAGTTCCAACCTCTGGTAACCGGCAGTTGCTTGCAATGGTAACCCATGGTTCCCAGGTTGGGAACCAGGAGTTCCAACCTTTGGGAACCGGCAGTTCCTTGCCATGAACCAAACGCAAACATTCCGGTACCGGTCCATTAAGTAAAACAAAGCGTTCTGTACCGGTCCATTAAGCAAAACCATAAAGTTGTAAAGAAACTGTTTTCATATCATTTTGACATGAACCTTTTTGGTGCAAAAACTTTTTTTTGCCGGCCCAACAGCCAAATGCAAACATTCCGCTACCGGTCCATTAAGCAAAACAAAAGGTTCTGTTACCGGCTCAGTAAACAAAACAAAACAACATTAAGAACCATGAGGTCTAACTTTTTGCAATCAACAGATCCTTCCACTGGTAACGTTACTTTTTCAGGCTTGGAACCATGAGTTTCAAGCTTTGGGAACCCGCAGTTCCTTACAATGATAGCCGCTTAGCTTCGAAAACATCTTTTCTAACTTCTGGGAACCGGCAATTCCTTGCAATGGTAACCTCTGGTTCCCAGGTTGGGAACCGTAAGTTTCAAGGTCTGGGAACCGGCAGTTCCTTGCCATGGTAACCTTTGGTTCCCACATTGGGAACCATCAGTTCCAATCTTTAGGAACTGGAAGTTCTTTGCAATGGTAACCTGTGGTTCCCAGGTGGTAACCTTTGGTTCCCAGGTTGGGAACCAGGAGTTCCAACCTCTGGGAACCGGCAGTTCCTTGCAATGGTAACCTTTGGTTCCCACGCTGGCAACCGTGAGTTCCAAGCTTTGGGAACTGGCAGTTCCTTGCCATGAACCAAACGCAAACTTTCCGGTACCGGTCCATTAAGCAAAACAAAGCGTTCTGTACCGGTCCATTAAGCAAAACCATAAAATTGTAAAGAAACTGTTTTCATATCATTTTGACATGCACCTTTTTCGTGCAAAAACATTTTTTTGCCAGCCCAACAGCCAAACGCAAACATTCCGCTACCGGTACATTAAGCAAAACAAAAGGTTCTGTTACCGGCTCAGTAAACAAAACAAAACAACATTAAGAACCATGAGTTCTAATTTTTTGCAATCAACAGACCCTTCCACTGGTAACGTATGTTTTTTCAGGTTTGGAACCATGATTTTTAAACTTTGGGAATCCGCAGTTCCTTACAATGATAGTTGCTTAGTTTCGAAAACATAAATTCTAACTTCTGGGAACCGGCAATTCCTTGCAATGGAAACCTCTGGTTCCCAGGTTGGGAACCGTAAGTTTCAAGGTCTGGGAACCGGCAGTTCCTTGCCATGGTAACCTTGGTTCCCACGTTGGGAACTGAACCATCAGTTCCAACCTTTTCTATCTGGGGTCTATGCCGGTGCAATTTTTTTTGCTTTATTTCTTAAAAATCATTTTTGGGCCTCTCTGGTCTGCCTTGAGTTTTATTCGTGCATATTCGTGCGATTTGTTTTGTTTGTTAATGCCGCAAAGGTGTGAGTAACAATCTTTTTGCCAAACTGTATGCAACTGTCCGGAGCTGCACTTTGAAAGATCGTTGCTCTCCGTCAAATGAGGACCCGCGCGTTCGAAGGGAAATTTGAAGGCAATTACTTTGTTGCTCATGATGGTGACCGACGCGAAATTTCCAAAAGTGACATATACACGCTGGGAGAAGTGTGGCAGTGCAATGATAAAGTATGGACTTATTGGACAGAGGACCACAAATACCTGCACTCGGGCAAGGTGATTGCGGTTGGTGCTGAGACACTCAAGTTGCATTAAGGTTTGGAATGGTTTGGACTTGGTATGACTTGGTATTCTTCGCACTTGCTGACACTAGCAAGATCTAGAAAGCAGCAAAATGTCAGCATGACTGTCCTGTATGGTCGTCAAAGTCTGAAATCTCAAGCCTGGGTTTTTTGCGTGCTCTGCCAACTTATATAATATGCAATGCGCACTTGTCACAGCGGGCACAGGGGCATGTCAAGTTTTCTGTGTCACTTTTCGTTTTCACGTGGAAGGAAGAGTTTCGTCGAGATCGATGCTGGAGACAAAGGCACAGTCCCAAACGGCTGGATCCACAAGATGGTCAGATTTAGTGGTGGGACAGCTCGATTTGGCGGTTCACATCTCATTCACTGGGATACGACACTTCGTCACTCAAATTTTATTAGAGGCTTACGCCTGATAGCCGGCCAGCACCCAACATGGAAGATATGGAAGGGAGGGGGAAGGTGGGCACGGAGGCATGTGTGTGTGTGTGTAACATCTGAATAGATGTAAAACCTTTCCTTTTTCTTTTTTCTCCCCTTTACATTGCAGGGGGGTCAGGGACGTTTGGCCTGGCCTGATCCAACGAAGCTCCAGCCATTCGTCAGGATATGATTGAGGGACGCCTCGGTCACGTACCTGTTCTTGATAAGTTGAACAGTTGAACTGTTGACTTCAGTTTCTGTTAACCGCCATACTGTGTTTGCATCAGTTCAATTTGAATTTCTAGGGTCTTGATTTCATTCCTCCGACATGGCAACCGGCTAAGCCAAGAACCGGAAGGGGATTCAGTTCCCATCGGATCTCTTAAAAGATCCACTCTTGTCTAGTGTAATATCCATGGTGGCTCCGACATGGTGCCATGGAGGTAGTGGAGGCAACCCTGTTTAGGGTGACTGATGACTGCCCTGACTTTGAATTCACACATTTTAATCTGGTAATTCATCTCAGTAAAGTGCAACACTCGCCCCTTCACCTTTTATGATGTCCTGCCGTTCCTGTTGTCCCTGGAGACCGCTGTGATTCTGCCCTTCTGTGAACTGGCAGCCGTACCGAACAACCAGAAACATTTTTGTTTTGCTGCTGCTCAAGCTTTTGAAGCATTTCACAACATGCAAGGCAGGTACACGCTTTCCAGGTGTGGTGATCTTTTCTCTTGATGGTTGTCTGGTGAGGTAAAACATTTCGTGCATCTAATTCGCTTGAACTTGAACAGCCGTTTATGCCCATGTGGCTTGACTTGACCACGGTCCCCTTTGAGGGAAGAACGCACGACTTTGTAAACTAGCAGTGAACTGAATCCCTTTAATGACTTTGTTGTTTCACTGTCGTCATCAACTAGTCCCCCATTCGGTCCCTAATTCTTCCCCCGTGCCCCTCGGTAATGTGTTGTGGGGTTCAGGTGTGTGCTCTGTGTTTGTCAGGTCCGTTTCGCCGTGCGGGTTGGTTCTGGAGGTCCGTTTGTTCCCCTCCACCCCGTGCGCTGTTCCGGCCTTGGCCCGTCGTTTGTGTCCGCTTTTCTCTTCCTCTTGCCTTTCAGGGTTTACCCGGTCCCGGCCGGGTGCGTGTGTGTGTGTAACATCTGAATCTGAATAGATGTAAAACATCTCCTTTTTCTTTTTTCCCTCCTTCTACATTGCAGGGGGATCAGGGACGTTTGGCCTGGCCTGATCCAACGAAGCTCCAGCCATTCGTCAGGATATGATTGAGGGACGCCTCGATCACGTACCTGTTCTTGATAAGTTGAACAGTTGAACTGTTGACTTCAGTTTCTGTTAACCGCCATACTGTGTTTGCATCAGTTCAATTTGAATTTCTAGGGTCTTGATTTCATTCCTCCGACATGGCAACCGGCTAAGCCAAGAACCGGAAGGGGATTCAGTTCCCATCGGATCTCTTAAAAGATCCACTCTTGTCTATAGTGTGTGTGTGTGTACACCGTTATAACAAACGGTTTTAGTTCTTTTCATTGCTCTTGTACTATTCTAAAAAGCAGGGGGCAGAGGTGCCCATGTCACTTCCTCTGCCAACGAAGCTGGGTGACATGTGGTAAGGATATAGATCAGGGACGCCTGATCTACGTACCTGCTATAGTTTCAACTGTTGACTTTCTGTTCTTGTTTATGAGCTGTGCGTTGTTTCTTCGATCGTGAATCTGTGTCCGCTGAAATTCTACTGCCAGGCAACTCAGGAAATCAGGCGAAGACTATGACATCATTCACACTTTTTACTGGCCATTACCCCACAGTGTGTCCTGGGTGTTTGACCTAACTTGGTCGCACCGTCGGTTGGTTTCGACCAATCAAAAAGTCATGAGCGGGCATTTTCCCGTATTCCGAGTGGAGTATGAATCTCCGAAGCCGTATGCACTTCGAGTGCATTTCAAGCGTCATATGACGGAGTCAAGATTTTACACTGTAAAATCCAATCGAAGCAGCCATAAGGCGAAGTAGCCATAAGGCAGAAGTCTTCGTCCAGTTCGGACAAAGCAGACATAAGTCGAAGTTCCCAGCACCACGGGTGCAATTCAAGTGCTTTTGGTCCCTTTTTGGTCCGACTCTCAGCCATCTTTTGTGTTTCAACTCATAAGGATACCTTCATTGTTCAATTTTTCAATTTTCAAATTTCGACTCTCATTGGTGCCAGTTTTGATGTTTACGAGCCATGTTTCCTAAGAGTCGTGGTCCACCCTTGCCGTCTTCTGAAGCATTTTCTACTGGACAGATCCCAGTTCGATCTACACCTTTGCCTCCTCCTCCTCCTCATCATCCTGTTGCAAATGTTCAGAATATTCAAGAGAGAGGATCATCAGCTTTTCCAAAAACATCGGGGGTGTCGCTGAACATTGTTGGACGATTTGGACAATACCGCATAGAAGCTGCTACATCTGATCAGCTAGTTCCTATTATGGGTCAGATTTTCGATGCTGAACGACAGGCTGAAATGCAACAAAATATGTGGAATTTTCAACAAATGATGATGACGGTAAATCCAACACTGATGAACTCACCATGTTCCTGTTTATCTGTGTACCAACCATGTCGGGGTCCACAAACGGATGTTTCTGGTCCGGAACCCTGCACTTTTCGGGTGGGAACTTCGTCTACGGTCGGACACTCAATTTCTGGCCCGGGACCCAATCAATGTGATTCAATGCCTACGCGGAGAAGGCAGACAGTGGACAACCAGTCGGGGCCCTATAGTTCTCAACTACGATCGACATCGCCAACTTCTGCAGGGGCTCAGTTGGGTTCTGCCGTTCGACAGCATGATTATGATGGTGTTCCTGTTCAAAGTACTTATTTCCATAATTCGAAACTTCCAGCAACTTTGATCTCCTTTTTCATTGCTGGGGAAACCATTTTGGAAGTTCCTCATCCAATGTTTTCTCAACTGTTTGTGCATTCTGTTGTAGCCAGGTCCTGCACTTCTTTGGAAGAGAACATGGCCACCCCGACAGATACTGATTGGAATCAGGTTTACACGTTGATGTTAAAACGTTTAGCCAAAGATCTTCATGATTCGCACAACAGACTGAAGAATGCTTTGGAATTGAACCGCATTCAGGAGTATCAACAGCGATACATTCTGAATGATCGATATTTTCAAACGGCTGGATATACTCCGGAAAATCGGCTGACAACAATTTCTGAATCTTTTGCAATCTTTCTGCAACAGACATTGAGTCAACAAATTGAAATGACAACACCTTTGCGTCAATTATGCGTGCACCTTAGTTGTGCGATTTGTTCCCATAGTTCCGTTGCTGAACATTTCCAGGACGTGTCATTGATCAGTCACAATGGGAAATTGCTGGGAATCAAATTGCATATGAATATTCCTCAAATTGAACATGTGGACATTGATTTTAAATCCGGTTACGCTTTTGCTCACAATTGTGCGCGACTTACTGCTGCAGAAATTCTTCGAGAAGGTGTCATTCGCCCCAGTGCTACACAATACCCGGATTGGCTTTATACTTCTGGCTTTTATTGTTGCGCCGAAATATGTCGTGATCACTCTTCGGCGGCATACCTTGCAGCACAAATTGAGGCATTTCGAAAAGCTAGTAAGTATAGTCATTATAAGGATCCTTTCAGACCGTTTTGTATATAAGGAAAGGCGCGAAGTCGTCAGTCCCATCATCTTACCATCAGTGTCGGTGGAACGGTCTCGGACCATGGCGGATTGCAATTCTTTGACTGTATTCATAATCATAGAGATAAGAGGTGGTCCTTTCGTTCTCACCTCCGTCAGATTTTTGGAATTGCTGCCTTTCTGTAAACTCTATGTGCATGATTTCTGTTTGCTTATCAGTTTCACTTTCTCATGCATGGGTCTCACCATAATTTGCAGATGAAATCTTGGATTCAAAAACTGTCGCTGTAGTCTTGTCGTGCATTTTCATGCTTTGATCTAGCTAACTTTCCATAGCAATTTTCCTCTTTGCTGCGTCGTTGAAGTTTGTGATCTGGACACTCTGCATATATAGAAATTCAATTCATGTGTATTGAACCCACTACGTTTTGCTTTCGTTGCCATGGTCTTCTTTTTGCTCATTTTGTCCATCAGGTTTGTGCACTGTTTTCATTGTAAATAAATGTTGTGCATATGCGATTACACTGGACTGGAGATGAAATTTGAATGTTCGAAATTATTGCGATCATCTCAAGCTGATCATGACTACATATTTTTACTATGCATGTTGAGTCGAAACTTGTCGGAACCTTTCTGGTCAAGAGCTCAGCAACAACTGCAGTTCCGGAACTCAGATTTTCCACTTGCCAATGTACTTGTGCGATTACTCATTCTTGACGATGAGATGGAATCACAAATGATGGAATCACAAGTGAGGTCTTGGTTGAAAGGCTTTATCGTACATCATCAGGTAAGTTTTGCTCATTCGTTATGCATTCATCGTCCTTGTCAATGGCATTAGTTGCTGTTTCGGACATTTTTGGATGACAAGGTATTCACTCCCTGTAAAGCTACTCCAGTACAGACTGTACAACAGATTCGCAATTCAGTACCTGAGTGGATTTTTCGACATTACGCGTGGGGCTTGGATTTCAGTGCGAAACTCAGCACGGGTTGTTCAAAAAGGCTAGACCCATTATCAACTATAGCACATCGTGGCCGCGGAAGTTGGGCCAAGCCATTGGTATTGCATTATTGGAAATACTCAACATTGTTTTTTCTGACCTTTTGAAATTTCAGGATGTACACGCCGTACTTGAACAAATTCGTTTGATGTTTCAAGTCATTGCTACTGATGAACGGACATTTGAAATCCATCAATCTGACATCGTTGGCTTCTACAATCAAGTGGAACATGATCGAATTCTTCAAGCTGTTGATTTCGCACTTCATCGTTTCTTTGCTCTGCAGTGAGTATCTTTGGAATCATCTATACAGACACACAATCATAAGTTGGAACGCACACTACGCATTTTTCAGAGTCATTGGCGGTCTCAGAGTAAGCAGTTTCGAGAATTTAAACTGGCTCATATTCGGGATTTGGTAAAATTCTTACTTCAGAACTCGTTCTTCCACGTCGGGACCCAAGTTTTTCGTCAACATCGTGATGCGTCTATGGGCTCACAATGGGCGCCTATTTTATGTTCGGCTGTTGCATTAACTAAAGAGTACAAGTTTTTCCAGGTTTATCCCATGTTGACAATAGAGCTCATCAGGAGATTTTCAGATTCACCAGGCAATAATAGGCTTTTCTGCGGTTTGCCCCATTTCGGGGCCTCGGTCCTACTGTAGACGACTGTTACTGAATGGATGACAGTGGATTGCACGTCTCCTTCAATTTTCGAACAACCTACCTTGGAATCTCCAACAACTTTTGATGTGGATTTTGAGTCAATGGACAGCTACTTCATTGCTTTTATTGGCATATAATCAAACTCAGCGTCGGATCCTCAGCATTTTTCGCGTCCTGCACCTGCCTCAGTACTGGACGTTTGAGTGGTGGTCACAAACAAACGTGGTGTATATGCGATTACATTGGATTGGAGAATTCTATATTGGGAGCACGGAAACTACGGTTTTTCTGCGAGAGAAATCTCGCACACACAAATACAAACAACATGTGTCGCAACAGTTGGCTTTCTTTGAACCTGCCATCAAAATATGGTGTAAACGAGACAATTTCTAACAATTTTGCATTTTTTCCTGTTCGTTCTCAACGTGGGGTCGCTGAACATCGCTTGAGCCTGGAACAAGCTTTACAACAAACATTGCGGCCTATTTGCAATTGGCCTTGGATCAACCCTCTATTGAAACGTTGGCGAATTGGAAAGACACGTTTTGGTTTCACATCGGTTAAACCAACAGTGGCATTTGGACGTAGATTGGTACGACGATACAAGAAACGCACACGAGCCCAACATTGTTCTCTATTTGAGCAGCAATCTTGACAATCATTTGCGTATTTTTCGACTTCTTTACATGTTGGGATCTGATACACTGATGAAATTTGAATGTTCGAAATTATTGAGATCATCTCAAGCTGAACATGACTACATATTTTTACTATGCAGATTGAGTCGAAATTTGACGGAACCTTTTCGGTCAAGAGCTCAGCAGCAACTCAAGCTCATTTTGCAGTTTCGGAACTCAGAATTTCCACCTGCTAATGTACCTGTACAATTACTTATTCTTGACGATGAAATGGAATCACAAATGAGGTCTTGGCTGAAAGGCTTTATCGTACATCACCAAGTCAATTTTCCTCCTTTCCACAAACCCAAGGTACCTTTTTCAATCAAGAGTCGTACTCTGGGGTCATATCTTTTCAATTTTCGACTGCACTTGCGTTGGTGGCACCCAACTGACAGACCTACTTGCAGATGCCATTTGTTACCAAAGACGAGCATTTCTGAAACACCTCATGTTTCTATTTTCGCCGCTGATATCTCTGGTATCTGTTCTGTGTACACTGCTCATATGGAGGACCAGATCAGTCCATCTTGGAACAAGGTTGTGGTCTTGCCCCATTTCGGGGCTAATGTGTGTGTGTGTACACCGTTATAACAAACGGTTTTAGTTCTTTTCATTGCTCTTGTACTATTCTAAAAAGCAGGGGGCAGAGGTGCCCATGTCACTTCCTCTGCCAACGAAGCTGGGTGACATGTGGTAAGGATATAGATCAGGGACGCCTGATCTACGTACCTGCTATAGTTTCAACTGTTGACTTTCTGTTCTTGTTTATGAGCTGTGCGTTGTTTCTTCGATCGTGAATCTGTGTCCGCTGAAATTCTACTGCCAGGCAACTCAGGAAATCAGGCGAAGACTATGACATCATTCACACCTTTTACTGGCCATTACCCCACAGTGTGTGTTTGTTTGTGTGTGTGTGTGTGGGGAGCTTCGTTCTTGTTGTTGGCCCAATCTTGGGCCTAAGTTGGGGTATATTAAGGCTTGTTGCGGCATCTTGGGCCACATGTTGGGGTTGAGCCCCTGTTAAGGCCAATGTTGGCACCCTTTGGGCTATGTCCCAAACAGATCTAAAAATGCAAGACGCGAAAATATGCGAAAATACCATGTAGAATTACATGGTTGGACGGGGTCGGCGGCAAGAAGCGGCGGTCTGGTGGGGGACACGGCCGGTGGCCAGATTTAAAGGCTTACGCCTGCGCCTGACAGCGAGCCACCGGCCAACGTGGGAGGGATGAGCAATGTGGAAAAGGAGGGGGTTGTTGTTGGGGCCATGTTGGTGGCAAGTTGAGGCCACGAAGATGAAAGGCCCAATTCAGCCAAGATATTATGGAAAAAAAGGTGGATATTCTATCAAACCTGGGTACGGCTAGGCTAAGATAGGTTCAATGGATGTTGGGGCCACATTGTAGCAATGTTGGGCCCATCTTGGGCCCAAGTGGGGCCATCTTTGCACATGTTGGGTGAGGGCATCTTGGGCCATCTTAGGGGGTGCTGCCTCGCTCTTTTCTTTCTTCCTTCCTTTAGCTCTTTCTCTTATTTCTTTGTCTGAAAATTGTGCTTGCGGTTCTTGCTCGCACTCCTCCTTTCCTCTGCTTGTTCTTTCCCTTTTTTTTGTCCTGCGTCCTTTTTCCTACTTCTTCCTCTTGTATTCAGCCTCTTGGTCCCATGCTGCCTCACCTTTGCCCTTGCTTCTACCTCTTGCTCTTCCTCTTGCTTCCTTCTTCTCCTTTTTTCTAGGTTTTCTTCCTCTTGCTCTTCTTTTTTCTTGTTGCGCTTCCTCCTGCTCTTCTTTTTTCCTTCTTGCGCTTCCTCCTGCTCTTCTTCCTCTGGTTCCTCTCTTCTTTTTGCTACTCTTCCTCTGATTTGTCTCTTTGTTTCTGTCTCTTGCTTGTCCTCTTGTTTCCTTCCACACTCCTGCTCTTGGTTTCTCTTGCTCTAGGCTTTGGCCTCTTCGCCTCCAACCTATTTCCGCCCTTGCTTTCTTCCTCTTTTTCCTCCGCTTTTTTCTTCCTCGCTCCTTCCTGCCTCGTGCTCCTCTGCTTCCACACGCTTTGCCCTTGCTTGTGCCCATTGCTCTTGCTCTTCCTTCTTGCTTCTCTGTCTTTTCCTGTTTTATTTTCCTCTGGTTCCTGTCTTGTTTTTCTTCCTCTGGCTCTTCTTTCTCTGTCATTCCCTTGTTTTTTCTCTTGTTTTCTTGCTCTTCTTGCTGCGCTTGCTTCGCTTTGTCGTATTACAGCCCTTGTACCTTTGATCCCCTTATATTCTTGCCTCTTCCTTGTCGTGAAATCTTTCTCTAACGCCCTCCCCTTTGCTGTCGGTCGGGGTCGGCGGATTCGATCTTATTTTGAAACGGCACTTTGTTGCACTTTGAAAGATCGCTGCTCTCCGTCGAATGAGGACCCGCGCGTTCGAAGGGAAATTTGAAGGCAATGACTTTGTTGCTCATGATGGTGACCGACGTGAAATTTCCAAAAGTGACCTTTACAAGTTTGGAGAAGTGTGGCAGTGCAATGATAAAGTATGGGCTTATTACACAGAGGACCACAAATACCTCAACTCGGGCAAGGTGATTGCTGTTGGTGCTGAGACACTCAAGTTGCATTAAGGTTTGGACTTGGTACCCTTCTCACTTGCTGACACTAGGAAGATCTAGACAACAGCAAATGTCAGCGTGACTGTCCTAGTCGTCATAGTCTGAAATTTCAAACCTGGGTTTGTTGCATGTTTACCGCAATGTGCAAGGCACACTTGTCACAGCTGTCAGAGGGGCATGTCAATTTATTTTTGATTTTTGAGTCAATTCCCGTTTTCACGTGGAAGGAAAAGTTACGTCGAGTTTGATGATGGAGACAAAGGCCCAATCCCAAATGGCTGGATCCACAAGATGGTGAGATTTGGTGGTGGGACAACTCGATTTGGAGGTTCACATCTCATTCACTGGGATACGACACTTTGTCAATCAAATTTATTTTGTTTGATTTTGAAGTCCTTTCTGGACCTTTGTGCTTGGTATTTATGTGTGCGATATTTTTTGCGTTTGGTAACGCCACAAAGGTGTGAGTAACCATTTTTTTGTCAAACTGTATGCAACTGTCCGGAACTGCACTTTGAAATACTTTGAAACATCGTTGCTCTCCGTCGAATGAGGACCCGCGCTTTCGAAGGGAAATTTGAAGGCAATGACTTTGTTGCTCATGATGGTGACCGACGTGAAATTTCCAAAAGTGACCTTTACAAATTTGGAGAAGTGTGGCAGTGCAATGATAAAGTATGGGCTTATTACACAGAGGACCACAAATACCTCAACTCGGGCAAGGTGATTGCTGTTGGTGCTGAGACACTCAAGTTGCATTAAGGTTTGGACTTGGTACCCTTCTCACTTGCTGACACTAGGAAGATCTAGACAACAGAAAATGTCAGCGTGACTGTCCTAGTCGTCATAGTCTGAAATTTCAAACCTGGGTTTGTTGCATGTTTACCGCAATGTGCAAGGCACACTTGTCACAGCTGTCAGAGGGGCATGTCAATTTATTTTTGATTTTTGAGTCAATTCCCGTTTTCACGTGGAAGGAAAAGTTACGTCGAGTTTGATGATGGAGACAAAGGCCCAATCCCAAATGGCTGGATCCACAAGATGGTGAGATTTGGTGGTGGGACAACTCGATTTGGAGGTTCACATCTCATTCACTGGGATACGACACTTTGTCAATCAATTTTTTTTTGTTTGATTTTGAAGTCCTTTCTGGACCTTTGTGCTTGGTATTTATGTGTGCGATATTTTTTGCGTTTGGTAACGCCACAAAGGTGTGAGTAACCATTTTTTTGTCAAACTGTATGCAACTGTCCGGAACTGCACTTTGAAATACTTTGAAAGATCGTTGCTCTCCGTCAAATGAGGACCCGCGCTTTCGAAGGGAAATTTGAAGGCAATGACTTTGTTGCTCATGATGGTGACCGACGTGAAATTTCCAAAAGTGACATTTACAAGCTTGGAGAAGTGTGGCAGTGCAATGATAAAGTTTGGGCTTATTACACAGAGGACCACAAATACCTCAACTCGGGCAAGGTGACAGCGGTTGGTGCTGAGACACTCAAGTTGCATTAAGGTTTGGACTTGGTACCCTTTTCACTTATTGACACTAGTAGGCAGCAGCAGGGACCGGAGTTTACCGTAGCAGCATTGGCTCTCCTTCCTTTGTGATTGTTTGAAGATGTTTGAAGTCATTGAAAACTGAAACATATCGAAACGTTGAAAGGTTTTTTTCCACCCAAACCGTTTCAGTTGGAAGGAAAAGTTATGTGGAGTTCGACGACAAAGACAAGGGATTACTTCCGAACGAGTGGATCCACAAGATGGTGAGTTTTCAAGGCAACACTTCGAACTTGAACAACAACAACAATGAGTCGAACATGGACAACGCTGATTCTTGATCTCTGCCTGAGCATCCTGAGCCTGCAAGAGAAGCCGTCAGACAATGAGGGCAGGTGGGTTTGATCTGCATTTGTTTGTAGTCCATGCAGCAATTTAGTTTTAAGTCTAAGATGATGATTGACATCTATCGACCCATCTATGTGTCACAACTGTTTCACACGTTCCCTGTTCCCTTTAAGGGGGGAAGGAAGTGCCACCAGTCGCCAGTTCCTATGGCCTAATGCGGCTAGGGCGCATGGCGCTGCAAAATATGACGGACACAACCTAAGCTCAACGAGGCCGCTACACAGAAGCATATTATTGAATAGGATTAATAGGCTTATCTGAACACATATGTCTTAGCATCTGGAAGGACGCGCACACGCTCGCTCACACATCATATAGCTGCATATATGTACTGTTTGTGTATGCATAATTCACACACAAATATATATATATATACACATGCGCATACACATGAATGAATGGATAGACTTTTATATATGCCATGTATATTTAAATGCCGTGTTCTGAGATTCTGGAATAGATATTGTAAGCTTTTTGCCCATCCAGAAAGTCGTGGATTCCACATGCTTGGGAGTAGCTTGGATGGGCAGACATCTCAATTCGTGAGATGAAACCATGGAGGCAGAATGCGAACAATCTGTTTTACCGCGTGTGGTTCAAGAGTAGAAACGCGCAAAGTCGCGTCATGAGGTGACAGGCTTCTTGGTGCTGGCCCCGGTCTCTTAGTGTCACAGTCTTGTCTCTCGCGGAAAGTGGTAAACTTATAAAGTATTAGTAAACCATTGGCAAATCCCGCTGTAAACCCCGATTTTTCTTGAAACCATTCCCAGCCGGAGGTAAACTGCTGATTTTCCCACATTAGATGTCATGCTGTAGAGGCCGAATGGTCGAAGTTGATGTTTTACAGGTAGAGGCCAGGGAGATTTATGGAATCCATGGAACACGCACTCGCACTTGGACCTGGATCAGTTGGGAAGCCATGCAAAACATGATTCCATTTTTTCCGCATGAGATTTGGCAGTTGCTCTGTTATCTTGTTGTAGCGTCAATGCTGTAAAACTTGCCCAATTTTGGTTGTAGTCAATGATAGTCAACATTCTAGAATTGTTCATATTTATACTTTTAACATGTATAATTATTCAGTTTATAGATTTATGGATGTATGCCTACACAACTATATAATAAATATGGTGTTTGTTTCACAAGTTGTGTTGTTTGCCCCCCCCCACCCTATAGCAAAGCGTAGCAAAGTTGCAGGCTGAGGACGAGGATGGTCAAGGGGCTGCAGGAAGCTGATCTGCGCTCAGAGCCATTGAGAATAGCCTGGTTGGGTCAATATGGGGGTATGGGGACTTATACTAGCTAATTGATTGGGGATTGTGATAAACCATGGTAGGATTTTTTTTGGGGGGATGATAAAGCATAGGGATTTTACCATCCGGAATTTGTTGAACAATTGGGATTATCATGGTATTTAACCATCAAATTTGAGGATTATAACCAACCACGATGAGAGCACAATGGGGTCCACCATCCCTAGGATCAACCATGTCGGCGGGATTCCAACCATTAATATGGGTGTTTTATAACACTGCTTTACCAGCATTGTTGATGGGCTATTATAGGTTATAGGATGTTATAGGGAATTATCCCGTTCTTAGCCAACCAGTATCATGGGTTGTGACATTTCGGGTTTCAAACACTGCTCGGGCCAGGTGAACATCACCACTCCTTTCTTGAGAGAAAACCATATAGGATTTTACCAAAGATGCTGGTGATGTGGGCACATGTTTGATCCACAATACGGCCAACATTGAAGGTTTCCATCTATCAAAAGACATTTCCTAGAAACATGCACGCAGCACCGCACTTGGGATATTGATCTTTGAGGTGTTAGCAACATCATGGCAAATGCCTTGGATCAAGAGGAGGTCATCGCAGAAAAACCTGGGGTGGCACAGCCTATCCCCAGCAACATGTTTTATCTTTCTCAATTATGGCGGACTTTTACTGATAGAACTGTCAGCGCGTGATACTCATTCAGGTTCTCGACGGTTCCTGGTTTCTGTCAGTTTTGTTTTTTTGGTAGGGATTGCTTTGATGATTGCTCTTAAGTGGTAGAATAAATCCAATCGGTAATTCAAGATCAAACCTTCACGAAATCATGAAGAGAGCAGTGGCAAAAACCTGTAAGGATCTGTGAGGATGGTTGCCGGTTGGGGGTGACGCTGTAATTCACAAGGCGGTTTTTGATGGTGGTTGGTCCTGCTCTTTGCTGGCTGCAGCTCCAATTTGGTCCGGAAAAAATGTCGCCTTTAATTTCTTTTTGTTATGCTTGACTGTCCATGATTTGGTGTATACACTAACCATATCCAACAATGGGTACTATGATTGCATTTCATAATGAAGACTCATTTCAATGGCCATTTCAGGAACCTAAATTGGAGGTACCTACCATATATAAGGTCTATATAAGGCCTATGGAAGGGAATATCCCCACAACATATGGCCTTATATGGTACAGTACCTCCATTTTGCGATCCTGAAATTCCCATTGATCATTGCTGCAAATTTGGGAGGACCTTCATGTACGAAGGAATCCCAGCACATCATCTAAGGCGGGTTTTTGTGAATGCAGCTTCCACAGGTTCGACTTCACCACGAGGTTACCAGACATGCTGAGTGATGGAGATTCGTCCAACGATTTGCTCAGATTTATATATGTAGTCTGGACATGTCTGAGCATATTTCTCAACATTGCGTTCATTCCCCCCCATGCCCATGCCAGGAGCCATTGCCAGGTCTAGGAAGATCCGTGCAACCAGGTCAGGGCTGCTGCTATCGTTTGCTGTTGGGTATACCTGGGTCATGTGAGAAAATTCACATATATAGGTGGGTCTCAAAAGTCATGGCCATTTGAATGGGAGAAAATGATGAGAATCATCCATAGGATTGGGGGGTGCCTTGGTTTCAATCAATCTTTATGCTCGGTAACTAAGGTTTGCCAGGATTTTTCCATGATGACATCCCGTTGCCCAAGGTCTTGAACGTGCTCAGATCAGCAAGCTGATAGCCAGTCCCAGGCCGCTGCGACAATGCGGGCAGTGTGGGGCAAATCCTGGTGCAAAAAAAACTGTGTGCTAGGCGCCATGCAGAAATGCGTGAGTGCCCCTCCGTTTTGACCCTCGATCATGGTCGAAGCGGCAGAGTCCCCGGCTAAAAGACGCAGGTACGTGAAACGCCAAGACTTTTGGCGCGTACCGCATTTCTTCAGAGACATGGAAGCAGACTTCGACGAGGAAGAAGAGTGCCCTTCAAACTTTCAAGATTGGACTGCGCTTTTGGGATATGCAACGCTTTCTGCATGTATTCTTACTCTGATCTTGCTGGACGTGAATTTTCCCACAATTGTTTCCTGATGGGTGGCTCGGCCAAATTTGCACCCGGCTGCTTAGAGCAAACCACTTTTCAGGTACATCGAGTCATTGCAACTGCCGGATGAGGTGAAGTGCCCAAGTGAGGGTTCACTTACATTATTATAATTTATATATATATATATATTATTATTATATACATATATTTACATTCATTTCTGCTCCAATGTTTTTGGACACACCTGCCCCCAAACAGTAGGTGAGCAATCTCAAATTGACCAGCGAGCTGCCCCTGTTATGCTGAAGGCGCCAAAACGCCGAGTGCGGCTGCTAGCGCAAAGCCAGGGACGCAGCTGTGGGTTGCTACGTCATTTTCACGGTCACCAGTCGTCCTTGCAGTTGTGAGCTGGGATGTTATGCATGCCAATTGCCGGATCCAAGACTAAAGGTACAATTTCTATCAATTTCTAGCATTGAATTGCACCTTCCCAAAATCCCAAGGCATCGGAATGTGGTTTCATCACGTTCCATCCCCAGTCATTGAGGTGAAAGGGAGTTGATCATCCAGGGCCTGAGACAGCAGTCGGGTCTCTTAAGTTTGGAGTGCTGCTTTGGAGTCACGGCCATTCCAAGGATTTCAGCCACCACATGCCACCAACAATCCAAACCACCAGCGTCTCGCCAGGTTTCAAAAGGCCACGGCCACCTACCTGAAGGCAGCACCCAGTAGTCGATCGAAAGAGAACCTCGAAGAGTTGGAGCGAATCAAGCAGGACTTTCTTCGACGAGTTTTGGGATTGACATGGACTGACCGCAATCTATATGGCAGTCTGCAATTTATTGTGCCATACTTTGTTTTTTTTGCCCATCTCCATCATTCATCATTCTCCATCATATTTTTATTTTGGCACTTCTTTCCACCGTTGTGACTTTGGTTCACATCTTTCTCCCAGGACATCGCCAACCTGAGCCATCCATATGTCTTCGTGGAGGCTTGACGACGCCTGGCATGGCTCGGTGAATTGAAGCATGGCGCGCTCCCAGCGATCCGAGCAGCGAAAAGATTCCCACACTGCGGCCGGAACCAAATGCTGGGCACACGAAATGCTGAACCAAATCTGACACACGAATTACACATGACATGCGTTTTTTCCATGCGAAACCAAAGCTCAGTTGGCCAGATGTTACATGATTTTACCATTTGGATCCATTTGGGGCTTATAGTAAACATTAGTTTTTAAACATTAGTTTTTACTAAACATTAGTTTTTACCTATGATCATTAGGTTTAACAGGTTTTTACCTATGATCCACCTGAATTCAGCGGAGATTGGGTTTGCCGTCGCAGCCCAGCGGCTCACGCTGCCATTTTTGGTGGCCGTTGAGGCGGGGGCTGTGCACTTTGTCTCGGATGTCTTGCTGTGTTCCATCCCCATCAGCCAGACTAATTTACAACAGTAGAACTTATAATGGTAGTAGTTATTTCATGTTATTTCTTTAGTAAATTTAAATATACTTAATTTATCTTAATTTGTTTCAAGGGGTGAAAGTTGGCTTTTCTGGACAATCCCATCCCCGCAATATTCAATTCTCCCGATAAGGGCGTGCAAAATGAAGAGACTGACATACTAAACTGGGGCTCCGGCGGAGCTGTAGACTCTGACATGCAGCCAGCTTGCAAGGCCATGGACCTGTGCAACCTGTGCATTGAGTACACGGTCACCTCGGCTTTTGACAGCGGGTTGGCGGGGTTGGTTTCTGCATTAGTTGGGGATGGGGGGGACCTTTTGTACCAGAAATATTTCATGATGTTGAGTGTCAAAGTGGCAAAGCCACGCAAAAACAATAACGTGTATTTGTTGGTTTGCTTGTTGCTTCACGTGCATGGCCAAGCACACATCACGCCATCATCATAGAAACATATACAATCTTAATGCATGTTTATCGCCACCATCATCACGATCCACAGGCAGCCTCCTCGCCTGATGTGCCTGTATTTTTTGAAGCCAGCGACAGGTGAAATTTAGGAGAGTTTCTTGCTCCCTGATCTGACATTTTTTAGCATTTTGGTCATGTATTGGTTGGCTATAATATATATATATCTTATTATATTTTATTATATAAATATATCCCACTAATACCCCATTGTATCCCCCGGTTATCCCAGTATTTTCCTTTTTGTTCCCATGATATCCCCATTTGTCAATGATTTCCATGATTTCCATAAACCAGTCTGGTGTCCCCATTGTTGGTCGTTGGTTCATCATATTGTACCCTCCGGCATTTGCCAGTTCTACTATGGCGAGAAGGCTGCGAAGAAGATGTGGATGCGTCCCGTACCAGCGACCCTCACCATCGTAGGAACCAGCTCCGAGCTGAGGAAAATGTGGTGATGATTATATATATGTGATGATTATATATATATATATATATGTGTATTGTTGATGCAGGGGGCAGCATATTTAACGTTACGCGGTGTCCAAATAGATGGGGATGCTCTGAAAAAAGCTTTGCACATCGCACATGATTTGAACATCATCTTCATTTCCATGCATTAAAACTCCCTCTGAATTTTGGCATGTGCTGAGGCTTCTTTTTCCTGTTGCTCCTGGGCAGTATGCAAGGAGGTTCGGAAATCCAGAACACTGGTAGTGGAGTCGTGGCCAGAGGCCCAGCTATCGATCACTGCTGTTGATTACTATAGATCCAAGAGTGTCTCAAACTGCCACAACATGTTGTTGTATTTGGTATAGTAGTGATTAATTTAGTAATACCTACCATCAAAAAGAAATCCTATTGAAAACACTCCCTCCTAAAATCTTGATCATCTCGTTTTGGTGATTGTTTCCTTTGTCGTTGGATCACTGTTTTCCGCGACAACATCCTCCTCGCGACCCTCTAAGGACCCTCCTCCGTGGCCTGGCTCAGCAGAGGATTTCGCGCTATGTTTTCACCACAGGAAAGATAGTCAACAATTGACCAAACATCGATGTAAAATGATCTAAATACTACACTTGTAACCCTGAATGCATCAATGCCTGCTAAAATAAATACGATAGATATAATGTGATAAATAGTGATTACACACACATATATATATATTATAGGTATGACATACCACAAGTCACTACAATATACCGAAAAAAAAGTCTATGACACACCATATACCTGCCATCTCACCATGGCTGAGGCCCCAAAGGAGCCTCAGTCGCCTGGGACTTAAAGACACCATCGCGGCAAGACGAAAGGTGGGGAAAGGTGCCAGTGCCCCTATCATAATATGCAAATGACCCTGCACATGTACATCAATAAATATGTGGTTGTATATATATATATTTATAATATGACGATAATTGAATAAGTAAATAATGTATATATATATAATGTATATATATATATATCAACTTCATAGTTTTATATCTCTGTATCTATCTGTATCTACATCCATATGCATATACGGCGTACATGCCTGTCCCCCTCATGTTCCCCTTATTCTCCCATGATAGTTGGTCTCAGGTCCGTCGTTAAGTCCGTCGTTGGAATCCAGGTTGACTGAGGCATCGGGGATGCTGATATTGGAGCCATGAATGGTGCACCCCTGTTGATCGCTTATTGTGCCGGGATTTAAGTATCAACTACTCTCTTTGTTATTGCATCTTTCAAGTTTTAGTCACCAAAAATGAGGATATATTTGGTAGGTGATTTGGAATTTTCATGATTTTTCGCTATATGAGGGATTTTGGCCACCACTTGATGGGGAAAATGTGGTGCTTCAAGCCACTGGATGCATTGAGGTACCCACATTTTTGACAACCCAAATGTCGAGGCAAACAATGAACTTGGACTGCTATGGACTGCTGTCGGTTTCGTCACCCAAACCCAAGGACCCAAGGTTCAACAACTCTGAAACCCTTACGAAATAGTAGCCCCAAGCCCTGTCCTTTTGTCAGGATGCCGAGCCAGACACCGAAGAAGCCACCGGCTTGCTGTCTGGCAGCGAGGCCGTGAGGCCTATGGAGGATGACGACCTAAATCAAAGGAACGAAAGGAACGAGCCGGGCGAAAACGAGCCTGGCACAGGTCATGGAGCGCCCGAGCTCGAGGACAGAGACACAGAGCAAGAGCAACAGCAGTTCGCCGAGAGACAGGAGGCAGAGATGAATGGCCAGCCTGAGGAGCCACTTGTAGATGGAAAAGAAACGATGTCCGGAAAGGCGAGCAGTGAGTTGAGTGATCAGGGATCAGGTGTGCATTAAAAAGAAGGATGATTTGATTGGCATGTTGACTCTGTTTGTTTTCCATGTTGCGGCTTGCGATCAGTGTAGATATACAGATACACATGTAGAATGCAATTCTCGAAGAGGCATCATTGCCAACAATTGGCTGCTCGCTGTGTCAGACAACCATGTTTGGAGTTTGCAATCCATTGCAGCCTAGGTGGTCAGCAGCCCCGACGAAGTCGATGAAAACCCATCAGGACATTTCCCCTCCAGCGGGACAGTGGCTGACGAGGACACAAATCAGGATGTAGATGCGATCAAAGAAGGGCCCAGCACCAACCTTGAATCCAATGCTGACACTCAGGTTGAAGAGACTGAAAATGCCGCTTCAGAGTCAAGTACGAACATCAAGTCCACAGACACAACTGAGGTTGACAATGAGAACGACGACAAAGCACAGGAGGAGCTGACCAGCAAAAGCCTCGGCTTCACTAGCAAATTCGTTGTGGGCGAACAGATAGTCTCAAAGTCAGCTGCAACAAAGAAGTCCACAGACACAACTGAGCTTGACAAAGACAATGAAGAAAAGGAACACCAGGATCTGAGAAGTAAAAGCAGCCTGCGCTCCAGTGAAAAAAACGCAATGGAAGAGGAGACAGCCTCCGAGCCAACTGCAACGCAGAAGTCCACAGAGCCAACCGAGGATGACAACGACGATGATAACAAAGAATCAGAGGAGTTAGCCAGCAAAAGCAGCCTTCCACCCAGCAAAACAGCCCATGGCGAGGAGACAGCCTCGAAGTCAAAGGCCAAGAGATCCACAGAGACTACAGAAGATGACACCGACAAGGAGGATTTGACAGGCAAAAGCAGCCTTCACTCCAGTAGAATAGCTATTGGTGAGGAGACAGGGTCAAAGTCCACTGCAATCAAGAAGAGCACAGGCGCAACCGAGGATGACAACTACAATGAGGACAAAACAGAGGAGGAATTGACCAGCAAAAGCGGCCTCCGTACCAGTAGCACAATAGTGGTTGGTGAGGAGGCAGCCTCAAAGCCAACTGAAATCAAGATGTCCACATACACAACCAAACTTACTATTGACAACGACAAGAAGCAACCAAAGGATAAGACTAGCAAAAGCAGCCTTCGTTCCAGTGGCACGGCAACAGAGGGCGAGGAGACAGTCTCCAAGTCAATCGTATCCAAAAAGTGGACAGAAACAACTGAGACTGAACACGACAATGAAGAAAAGGAACAACCGGAACTGACCAGCAAAAGCAGCCCTCGCTCCAGTGGCAACACGGCCGTGGGCGAGGAGACAGCCGCCAAGTCAACTGCAACGAAAAAGTCCACAGACACAACTGAGCTTGACAATAAAGGCAAAGAACCACAGGACTTGACCAGCAAAAGCAGCCTTCGCTCCAGCAGCAAAAAAGCCCTGGGCGAGGAGACACTCTTGAAGGCAGCTGCAGCCAAGAAGTCCACAGGTGCAACCGAAGATGACAACGACGATGATAACAAAGAATCAGAGGAGTTGAGCAGCAAAAGCATCCTCAGCCCTAGCAGCAAAACAGCCGTGGGACAGGAGACAGTCTCAAAGTCTGTGGCATCCAAGCAGTTCACAGACACAAGCAAGGTTGACAATGACAATAACGGCAAAGAATCACAGGACTTGACCAGCAAAAGCAGCCTTCGCTCCAGCAGCAAAACAGCCCTGGGAGAGGAGACAGTCTTGAAGTCAACTGCAGCCAAGAAGTCCACAGGTGCAACTGAAGATGACAACGACGATGATGTCAAAGAATCAGAGGAGTTGAGCAGCAAAAGCATCCTTTCCCCCAGCAGCAAAACAGCCGTGGGACAGGAGACAGTCTCAAAGCCTGTTGCATCCAAGCAGTTTACAGAGAAAACTTTCCTTGACAATGACAACAACGGCAACGAACCAGATGACTTGGCCAGCAAAAGCAGCCTTCTCTCCCGCAGCAAAGAAGTTGCCGGCGAGAAGACAGCCTCGAAGCCAACTGCAACCAAGAAGTCCACAGAGGCAACAGATGACGACAACGATAATGACGACAAAGAAGCAGAGGACTTGATCAGCAAAAGCAGCCTTACACCTAGTAGCAAAACAAAAGTTGATGCTGTTGGCCTTGGCGAGGATACAAAAACAACTGTTAGCATTGTTAGCAAGAAGTCGAAAGAGGCAAAACAGGATGACAACGACAATGACGACAAAACACAAGAGGAATTGACCAGCAAAAGCAGCCTTCCCCTCAGTAGCAAAACAGCCCTGGGCAAGGAGATGGCCTCGAAGTCAACTGCAGCCAAGAAGTCCACAGGTACGACCGAAGATGACAACGACGATGATAACAAAGAATCAGAGGAGTTGAGCAGCAAAAGCATCCTCAGCCCTAGCAGCAAAACAGGCGTGAGACAGGAGACAGTCTCAAAGTATGTGGCATTCAAGCAGTTCACCGACACAAGCAAGGTTGATGATGGCAATAATGACAAAGAACCACAGGACTTGACCAGCAAAAGCAGCCTTCGCTCCAGTAGCAAAACAGTCCTGGGCGAGGAGACAGTCTTGAAGTCAACTGCAGCCGAGAAGTCCACAGGTACGACCGAAGATGACAACGACGATGATGACAAAGAATCAGAGGAGTTGAGCAGCAAAAGCATCCTTCCCGCCAGCAGCAGCAAAACAGCCGTGGGACAGGAGACAGTCTCAAAGTCTGTGACATCCAAACAGTTCACAGACACAAGCAAGGTTGATGATGGCAATAACGACAAAGAACCACAGGACTTGACCAGCAAAAGCAGCCTTCGCTCCAGCAGCAAAACAGCCCTGGGCGAGGAGACACTCTTGAAGGCAGCTGCAGCCAAGAAGTCCACAGGTGCAACCGAAGATGACAACGACGATGACAACAAAGAATCAGAGGAGTTGAGCAGCAAAAGCATCCTCAGCCCTAGCAGCAAAACAGCCGTGGAACAGGAGACAGTCTCAAAGTCTGTGGCATCCAAGCAGTTCACAGACACAAGCAAGGTTGACAATGACAATAACGGCAAAGATTCACAGGACTTGACCAGCAAAAGCAGCCTTCGCTCCAGCAGCAAAACAGCCCTGGGCGAGGAGACACTCTTGAAGGCAGCTGCAGCCAAGAAGTCCACAGGTGCAACTGAAGATGACAACGACGATGATGTCAAAGAATCAGAGGAGTTGAGCAGCAAAAGCATCCTTTCCCCCAGCAGCAGCAAAACAGCCGTGGGACAGGAGACAGTCTCAAAGTCTGTGGCATCCAAGCAGTTCACAGACACAAGCAAGGTTGACAATGACAATAACGGCAAAGAACCACAGGACTTGACCAGCAAAAGCAGCCTTCGCTCCAGCAGCAAAGTAGTTGCTGGCGAGGAGACAGGTTCGAAGTCTACTGCGACCAAGAAGTCTGCAGACACAACAGGGCTTGACAACGACAACGACGACAAAATAGAAGAGGAGTTGACTAGCAAGAGCAGCGTCCGCTCCAGCAGCAAACCAGGCGTGGGCGAGGAGACAGCCTCCATGTCAGCTGCCAAGAAGAGGACATTTTTCTCTGGTATTGATGAAGACCATGAAGATAGAGCCTCCCAGGATTCCAAAAAGGTGCCCAGTGAAAGTGGCCTCCTGTCTAGCGCAAAGGCTACAGTTGGCATGGACGCAATCTCTGAGACTGATGTGTCCAAGAAGTCCCCAGCCGCTATCGAGGACAAGGATGATGATCAAGATGCCCCAGAGGCAACCAGCAGCCTTCGCTCCAAGGTGGCATTGAGCAAGAAATCCACAGACACAGCTGAAATCGACGGAGAGGACCAGGTCCAAGACAAGGTGATGAACCGAACACATGGCAGCCAAACCAATTTGTTGGGGAGTTCTTTGCTTGGATCCAGAGATTCCACTATGCCCGGCTTGCAGGGCCCTGGGCGATTGAGACCGAATTTCTCAACTGAAGAGCCATCCATGGTGAAGTCGCAATCCATCAGACCGAAAGTCAGAGAAGGCAGGGTAGGGCAGCTAGATGATCCTGGGGATGCAGCCAGTCTTCCCTTGAAAATCGGAGCCGAAAAGGCACAAGGCAGTGCTAAAAGTAAAGCTGAGGAGAGGGCCAAGGAAGATGCAACAGTATCATCCAAGACAAAAATGAGGATGTCCTTTGATGCTGATGCTGATGCTGGCACGAGCTCCCTGGGAGAGAACCTGAAGCCAGTTGGTTCTTCGGAAGGTTCCAGTGCACGGCAAAGTGATCCCAAGGTGGGAAAGACACCACTTTCCAGCGGAACCCATGGAACTTTAAGATCTCCAGCTGCAGCTGAACTTCCCAGAGCCCCAAGTCTAAGAGGAAGCGGAGACTTAGATGATGAGGAAGCGTCATCTCGAGGCTCGTCCAAGCCAAAGACGCTTGAAGGGACGGAAATCTCTGCGTCCTCTGGGGCGTCCACCGAAAGCGCAGACGTGGAAGACGAAACCTGATGGCAGTAGACATCAGTAGACATGCATCCAGATCCGGTTGGCATGTTGTTTATGCAGTTTAAATCGTTTAAACTTGACACAATCTACACATACCTCCCTACTGTATACATCAAATCATGAAATTATATATCATTGTATACAATATGAAAGGCACCTTTAATATCATTTAATATCTCTGCGTATGTGGCAACACGTTTTTTTTTGTTGTTTCTGTGGTATAAGGTGTATAAACACGCACGCACCCACACATCACTCGCTGCACTGAGCAGCTGCGCAGCTTCCCAGTTTCATCCCTCGGTGCAACGGACAGAAGCACCACATAGATAGCGAGTTGAAAGTCGCAAGCAGCTCAAGACGGTGACACGTTTTTTTTCATCCTGTTGATGGTTTCAACCTCAACATACTTTCAACCATAGCCTTTGGATGTCTTTGGATGACTTTGGATGATCCAAGATGTTGAGCATATCTTTTGGAATGGCTTGAAACCATCAAACAGTTTTTTTTTTGGCTGGAAGTTCTCAGAGGGGCGGCATTGATCAAACCTTGCATTGCTTCTCCAACTGCCTCAGGCGTTTGGCTCGAAACCACCCCATGTCGATTCAGATGTGTCGATCAGTGCTGGCTGCTTTACTCATGTTGCCACACCAGTGAACTGGCCAGAAAAGCTCTAAAGATCTCTAAAGATCTCTAAAGATCTCCAAAGATCTCCAAAGCATGTGGATAAGATGGGAAACATGAACAACACGTGGGGAAAAAACCATGGAAAAACACATGGGAAAACACGCAACTTGCTTCGAGAGGAAGATGATGACAGATGCCATTGCCATTGCTTGGGATTGTTGTGGGCCTTTGCCAAGTAGGGCTTCAACTGTGTTCAACTCCTGGGCCATTTTCAAGGTGCTGTCGTCCTATATCCTGGAATTTTTTAAAGGGATCAAAACCCTCATGGCCATGGCCCTAAAAACAATTGGGTAACATGATGTTTTTTTTTTTAATTTATGTGCTTTTCATGGAATGGATAATGGTTTTCCCTGAATTTTTGGGACTTTCTGAAGCATACTCGAGCCAAGTGCCGGAAAAAGATACCAAAGTACCAAAGACCAAAGGCATCCAAAGGCTTGTGAGGTTTTCCTGGTCCAGCATGGACAGTACACCCAGCCCGTCTTGGCCTCCATGAGCCCAGCGATTTGGCAAAGGTGCTGCTGGGGTGGCAGCTGCAGCTAGCTCTAGCAATGTCAGGTAGATGTTGGTATATAGATGATCGTAGATGATAGACAAGATATTGACAAGATATAGTGACCAGATGTGACCAGTGTTTTCAATATGTTTTCAACATGTTTCGCTGTTTCGAAGGTATTCCAAGGTTGTTGAATCTCCATCCTTACTGGGGATGATGATCTAGACAATCTGGACGTACTACGTTAATTACTCATATGACTCATATGATATGTTCAATTGTCAACACCTCTGAGGAGACAACAGCAGGAAACGCGTGGTGCGAGGTTGTAAACAGAACGATGCACATCAGGCAAGCATATCAAATTACGTGATCGATGATGTGTATTGTTATGCGATGTCCTCATGTTCATGCAGGTACAAGGCAATAGCATCTGCAAGTATTCACATGAACAGATTTCATTGGGACTACCTAACTGCAGCCAAACTTTCCATATCTCCCCATGAAAATTTCTGGCCCAAATTTCTGGCGCGCAGCGGCAGGGCATGCCTCAGTCTTCGGTGTCTTCGGTCTTGATCGCGGTGCCCTCAGGCCCTGAGAGCCCCAACCAGGAGCAACCAGGAGCTCCGCTGCTCAGGAGTGGCATCGCAAGAGACGCCGCCTTGGCACTCCATTGGAGTTGGGGCCTGAGGTTTGACGGGCCCTTCCTTAAACCAAAGACTGGTTGGTGGCTTCTGCCTGTGGCCAACATCGCTATGGACTATGGAAGATGATGGATAATGGGATGTTTGCAGATGATTTACCATGATTTACCCCACACAAAATGATGGTTTTCCATAGCTATGCGGCTATGCTTTATTAGCGGAGGGTATGATCATCTCTAGAAATGGGATGATGAGCTCACTTGACATGATTTTCAGGGGAGCTTTGAAACCACCAACCGGTTGGTAGCCCTGTGAAGGCGGAACGACAGTGCAGATGGCGAGACCAATCTCGTCCATGTCCCAGACGCGTTTGCAAACGCTGGATGTCACTCCAGACATTGTGTGGAAACTGTGGCATTAATGGGGGCCAGTGCGGCTTGTCCGAAATTGACCTTAATTTAGATTTCCAAAGTGGGACACACACACACACATATATATATAATATATGTGGAAATATTTATGGTAGTCCGGAATGACCGACTTCTGAACTTATGAATATCTTTTGTTAATTTTTGTTAGCTGACTGTTGATCTTTGCTGGCACACTGGGACACCATCGCCTCGTCGGACGGTTGAAGAGGCCGAGAAGGGCGCCTCGCGGAATGCAGACTTGTCAGCCCGCTTCCCAGAACGCTGCTGGTGGACGTTGTGACTGGATTGCTGTGAGCTATTCAGCTGCTAGTTATTTACGTGTTTTTTACTATATGTCTTACAACAGTTACAACTACTATTTTTTCTACTGCTGTTTTTTTTCCTATTGACATTATTTCTTTTCTAATTGCTACTAGTATCATTATTTCAGATTGCCACAAGGAAGTAGTTTAGTTATTCTACCGCTGCATTTGCCGAGTTATTTGCCCAATTTCCACCTTTGCTATTTGGGTTTCGGTGGCGACAATGTTTGGGTGGTGGGTATTTCCGGGCGATGGAAATTGCTGCCACTTGAGCAAATGCTTCAAACATTCCTTCAATACCTGGTGACCTTCCATAGTCCTTTCGAAGACTCAATGTGCCCATCAAGGTATTTGTTGCTGAACTGTGTGTGAATTTGACAGTCCACCTCAAGATTTCAGGTACCCTCTGGTAAACTAACATAACTATGGAAAATCACCATTTTTAATGGGTAAATCCACTATAAATCACCATTTTCAATAGCTATGTTAAATTACCAGAGGGTACTGGGCAGCCTAGTAGCATCATGTCGGTTTTGGCGAGGCATTTCCTTGCAGCCCAGTCGTGTGTCCGTCTCCGGCAGAATTTGAGCGACAGGCCCATGGTGCTGAAGAAGTTGTCCTATGTCAGCCTCATGTCATGGTTTAGCACCGATGCAAAACCATCCGTTTTTGCCATCCGTAAGCATCCCCAATTCTACCAGAAATAGATAGAAAAGGGTGAGATTAGAACCATCCCCCAGTCGAATTGCAAAAATCTTGGCTTGTAGATGCGATCAAGTGACTGGGCTCATGATACAAAGCAGGATCTCGTCAGAAAGAACGTGCGACAGGCGGGTTTCTGGTGATTTTTGCCGTACTTTTTGGATCAACTTTGTGGAGCGATTTCTGTCCAAAAAGTATCACCATGCATCAACATCTGGTTCATTGACTTGATACCCCATCAGATGGGTTGATGGATTCAGCTAATCACCTTGCTTGAAACTGGGGTTATTGACTTCAGATGGCTTCAGCTCATGAGTTTCTGGTTCCAGATCGATGCAGAGTACGAGTTCAAGGAGGTTCTCGGTGAAGGTTCCTTCGGGAAGGTTCACAAGGTGCCAGCCATCAGCATCCAACATGTCCTGCAACTTGCCTGCGCAAAACTGGGAGGCCCAACACAG
Source organism: Cladocopium goreaui (assembly GCA_947184155.2). Classification (NCBI taxonomy): domain Eukaryota; class Dinophyceae; order Suessiales; family Symbiodiniaceae; genus Cladocopium; species Cladocopium goreaui. The sequence continues at coordinate 169,514 of CAMXCT020006649.1, read as the reverse complement.
ACGTACAGGTATCCTCAGGGTTGTAAGCTCAGTATCCTGTATGGCAGCCATGGGTTGATGGATTGATCCATGGATTGACCCATGGTACTTCTTGGAGCCCAAGGCGGTGAAGGAAATTCCTCAGACGGGTGGAGATGATGATTTTGAGCTTGAGCTCAAGGCAAGATTTTTCAGCTCAGTTTTCAGACTTTCACAGCTACAGGGCTATACAGGGCTCCTTTGCCTTGTCAATGATGGATCTTGATATTCTGTGCCTCTACTTGGTGGCTCATCCCACTTAGTAAGTGGGTTATAACCCCAGTTATAAATGGGATAAGTAGGGTTAATCCACTTATAACTGGGGTTATAACCCACTTACTAAGTGGGATGAGCCACCAAGTGGTATCATTCCGTCCTGAGGCACTACAGGCTTTGGACCATCCTCATATCGTGGAGGTCATCGAGTACTTCGACGACATCTCCAGCTTTTTCCTTGTGATGGAACTGTGCACAGGCCTGGGCAATGGCGCCGCGGGATGTGGTAAATCAGTAAATCCAATCATAAACCGTCCCCAAGTCATCACCATAATAGATAGATAAATATATATATATATATAAATAAATAAATAATATCTATATATATATATAGTTATAGATTGTACAGACCCAAATGCTAGGTTTATGGCATTGGATGAATCCCACATTAAACAATTTTTGCATCCTATCTGGGGTATCCCGGAGTCCCGCCAAGAAGCTGAGCAGATTGCCAGGCCCAGACGTCTTCACTTATGTTCTGGAACGAATGGACTCGCAGCCGCGGCTTGTTTCGGCGTGATGTGGTGAGATGGGTTAGATATGGTTAAGAACTGTTAGTATTGGGTGGCCTTGGATCCACTTGACTTAAACAATCCTTCCTATGGCATGGTGATCTATGGCCCATTTGCTCGGATATATCTATAGTCTATAGTCTATATATTATATACGCAAATTGTAAATGCATGTATGATCATGTATGCATATACCTTTTTGTATATATAATTATTATAAGTGTATTATCCACCTCATTATATATCTTTATATGTGCATGTATATGTTGAGGTTGGGCTTCGCCATGCTTCCCCCCGACTTTGCACCAGAAAAAACATCACTCCAGCGGCCACATGTCAGGCCCGAAGGCGATGGATTCGTTCCAGAGTCGGAAATCTCCGTGATTCTAAGGCTGGCTGTGCCGTGGGAATAAGATGGAATAAGATCTGAGACTCTAAGAAGCTGGTCCCAAAGATTCACACAGGATACGCTTCCCCCTTTCTTTTGCGAGTGAACATCTCTTTTTCGATCGTTTTTTGTTGAATAAACAAGGAGCACCATGTCTGCTGCATCATCCCGCATGGTAATCCGCATGTGAAGATATGTCCCGGCATGTCCCGGCTGATGTCAAACAAAACTTGCTTAGCTGAACTTGAGATAGACAGCTGTGCATATTCGACAATCGTCTTCAAGACAGGCACAATTGAACCACGGAACGATTCCTGGAATTCTTCCGATGCACTGATGCCATGCGATTCGCAAACACCAAGGGAACAAGTACAATTAGACTCAGACAGAACAGATTTCCAGATGCCCCATGGTGCCACAATCATCACATTGCTCCCTTAACGGACACCCTTAGTCACTTTTGGCGTGCCATGTTTGGATTGTTTAGTGGCTGCTCGGCCGCCAAACCACCTTCAAAAGAAGAAATGAGGCGATGTGACTGGGACATGCGGGGACTGGTTTAGGTTCAATTACGTGGACGTCACAATGATAGGCAAATGATGGTAAATGTAGTGCCATTCATGATATTTGTAGTATTTAGGAATCAATTGGCCAGGAATGGATGGGTATAAGTATTGCATCTATTGCACATCATTCTCTGTTCTTAGGAGGTTTGCAGGTTCTGAGATGCGAGGACTGAGGCGTTTTCTGGAGCCGCAAGTGAAATATTTTGTGTGCCAGCGACGCAACGGAAAATTCACCATTGACTTCGATGATTTTTTCATTTACACAGGAAATCCCCCATTGTCATGCTAGGTTTACCGGATCAGTATTTCCAGGATTTTCCAGGATCCAGCAGATGAAACCACCAGTTCTGTATTGGTCAAGGGCCCACACAGTTGACGCCAATGCACGTGGCTTTTCCAAAGGGAAACTGTTGATGCGTCGATGCCAAACTTGAGGGTGCTGCTATTGAGTGGGTATAGCCACAGTTGGAGCGGCTACATCTCAACTTGTGGTGGTGAACTCACTCACAGTGGCTATAACCATTATTAACCACTATTAACCACTATTAACCACTAATTATGAACCATTATCAACCACTATTAAACACTGTTACACCCACTTACCGAAGAACCTCCAGCAGGTCAGATGGATACCCAACTGACACTGATCGCCGGGCATCAGTGCCTCGCAGTGTGCCTGCCGGGGCCACAGTGCCGAAGCCCGCGGTGACAGTGCTCGGCAATCCATTGGGAATCCATCGATTCGCAGAATTGAAGGGACAATTCATGCTTGAATCGTACGTATATATGATCATTATCTAGAATATCTATATCTATATATCTATATGAAATATATTATCGAAGGAAGTTTTGAAGTCAAACTTCCAACACTATGGACAGATGAAAAGCAGAGATGGGAAGAGTCAGAGAAGAGGAGAAGAAGAAAGAAGATCAAAAAAGAGAAAGTCTCAGAATAAAGAAGATACAGGTGCGCGAAAAGGTAGGAAAGTCGCGAAACACTGTGTTTTTCCAATGATTTGTGGCTCCCGAGGGTCAAAAAGTAGGCTTGCTTAAGCGGCGGGTTCGGAGCCAGCTGGCCAGATGAGAGATGAAAAATTGCACGCCGTTGCGGCGCGAAGCACATGTCGAAGTCAAAATGTACAAAACACACCAGGTCCGGACCACTTTTGGAAGTTGAGATGTCGAAAAAGTGCACGCCGTTGTGGCGTGAAGCACATGTCGAAGTCAAAATGTGCAAAACACCTCACGTTCGGACCACTTTTGGAAGTTGAGATGTCGAAAAAGCGCACGCCGTTGAGGCGCGAAGCACATTTCGACATCAAAAGTGTAAAAAACTGAGGGGTTCGGAGCACTTTTTGACGTTCAGATGTCGTTTTGCGTGGCAGGCGCAAGGGATTCGGCACGTTGCCAAAAGTGAGCAAAACGTGAGGGTTTTGTGGCATTTTCAACTACAACCACCACTACACCACAGTACACTCCACTACACTAAACTCAATTACACTACACTACGCTACACTACACTACACTCCACTACACTCAATTACATTCAATTACACTACACTAGACTACATTCCACTACACTACACTGCACCACGCGACACTACACTACACTACCACTACCACTACCACTACAACTACAATTACAACTACAACTACAACTACAACTACAATACATTACATAACACCACAACTACAACTACACTACACTAATTGCATTACACTACACTACACTACACTACACAACACAAAACAACACACTACACTACACTACGCTACACTACACTACACTGCATTACACTACACTACACCACACTACACCACACCACACCACACCACACCACACTACACTCAATTACACTACAAATGCAACTGCAACTACACTACACTAATTACACTACACCACAACTACAACTCCACTACACTACAACTACAACTACAGCTGCACTACACCACACTAGATCCAGCAGTTGTGGGTGAGGTGACCGACCAGGTGACCACTGCAACCATTGCAACCACTCCAAAAAACACAGCTCCAACCACCTTTCGGTCCATCAGTGGATTCGCTCTGCCATCCGTGATTCACAACAACCAATCTCTCTCCTATATATAGGTTTCCTATTTTTGAAACTTCCGCCACCGCCTTGTGCGGCACTACTGGTAAATATTGATGATTATAATTTATAATATATAATTAAATATATATATATACACAATGTATGTATATGCATGCGTGTATATAGGGAACGTGGTGGTTTCAACTGTAAAACTCGCCCCTAAAATCATCCAATCCATTTGGAAAGATCAAGATGCTGCTTCTGGCTGAGGATAGCAAGACTGGCAAAGCTCTCAAAGAGATGCAGAGAAGGTATCCTTTTTTGGCCTTGCCAATGCACAGTTTGTACGGCATTGTGAAGGACAGTGCCATGCCGAAATGCTGAAGGGCGGCTGCGGGTGATTGATGACTTGGAATCATCTCATGATGTTCCCGCCGGTGGCTTCAAACTCTTTTCCATACTGTACTACTGGTACTACTTGATATCATGGTCTGATCTGCATTGAATAGTGCCATGTTTGTACTCAGATCTAGTTTTTGGGAGATCACTGGTGATTTCATACCATAGTCACAGTCTTTCGGATGGGTTGAAATCACCTGCGTTTTACTCAGACACACAGATTCCACCATTTTTTAGACTGAGAGAATCCTCAGCACAGGACTGTGAAGACGCCATTTGTGATGGTGAAGAAGAAAGAGCTAACGATATCTTGGTGCGACTTGAACAGGAGGTTGAGTTGGAGGCTTGTGCTGCGGGCTGCTTGGGCTGCTGAGTTGTTGTGGGTATTCAACCCAAAAGTTCAGAGCGGGGTGCCAACATGCAACGGAGAACTGCAAGAGCTAACCGAAAGTTGCCCCGTTCGTAGCCTAGCCTGCAGCAGTATTTTGGAACTTTGGGCTTTGACGCCCGACCTTGTTGCTCTCCAGACTTTTTCCATCAAACCTTTGTGTGTTTTCTGCACAGTACCTGCAGATCACGACTCTGACAGCGGCTTTCAACCTCTTCAAGAAGCCCAAAGCGGATAGCTTGTCAGAAGCAGAGGTTCCTTCGCGTGGGTCTGCCTCAAAATATTGATCTACGTGCTTGTGTAGCACTCAACATTGTAAATGGGTCCACTGGTGCCCTATTTGTTACAACAAGCTGACAACGAGCTTCCACGTCCCTTCCCATTCTGTCACCCCCAAGTGGCACTTGTCTGATGGCCTGAGCAGGTCAGAACGATGCTGGATTACCTTGGCTTCCCTAAGGACTGCGGAATCTGTGCGTTCGACATGCTACAACGGACCAGTCTTGGATGTCGAGCTGAATCTGAGCGGTAAGTAGTGCAGAAATGTTCAGAATAGCTGAGGTATCTTCTCGATTTTCCCCAAATTACGGAAATCGAAACATATCGAAACTCTTTCACCAGGCACTTGGAAGTCCGTGGAACAACTTGGATCTCAGGCTGTTGGATCACCACTGTCCAGGAAAATGAGGATGTCGAAAAGATCCTAAAGGCAGTTGACACTGACGGCGTCGCTCGCCAAGTTGCCAAAACAACGGTTTGCCCGATGGCCAGATCAAACAGATATTACAAAGGACTCAGGTTATCATGGTCACGTTGGAGCGAGAGGGAGGCAGAGGTAGGATTCAACTATAATTAATGATTATGATTTGATGATTAATCAGATTACATTATAGATTCAATTAGGTATTAGATGGGTGATGTTGGGCGATTTTTTGTTGGCACTTTTTGGTCGCACATGGCGACCGAGGATCGCCGCATGAGTTTGAACGAGTTTCAGCTCTATGTGGGTCGAATGGGAGGCAGCCTCAGGCTATTTGAGGCCACGGGATGGGAGAGGCGAGGTGGAGGTGGTCGTTGCGAAACAGATAGAAACAGCTGAAACCATCTTAATGTACTGAATGTACTGTTGGAATCTAATAGATGCTCCTAGGCATCCTAGGCTGGTTCTAGATTTGAGATTCCATTATCGCGATGGTGTTGGATGGTGTGCTGTCACAGTGGGAATCGTTTTGACTGGACGATGCTTTGGGCGGGTGTTTGCCAGAAGAAAGACACGGGAGTTCTTGAAAGATTTTGAAATATCTGGAAGGACATGTCATGACATGTGATGATACTGAGATATAGTTAGTAAGAATAATAAGAATTGACATTTGGGGGTCAGGACCATGTCGATGATATGCTGGTGGTGCAGCATGCCACACCATGGCTTGTGGGGACGTCATGAGACCGGTCGGGTAGGACAGGGACTTGTTGACTTGTTGAGCATGTCAAGCCAGACCACCATAGATCAGACGCAAGTGATAAGCTTCCAGAGGATCAGTCGCCCAACAATCTTGAGGTACACTAAGGTATGACAATCGGTTTGGGTTGGGTAAAAAATTATAAAAAAAGGAAGACTTCAGTCCTCGAATAATCTTTCAATATTTTGCATATGGCAGAGGACTTCAAGAAGGCAATTTTCATGGATATTCAACCAACCCAAAGATGACCTCCCAAGAATAGATGGTCAAAAAGAGCCTTTTTGGATCTTGTTAGTGGTTGTTGGTGGTTAAACGGTTAAACTTGGCCCGGAACCTTGATGAAAAGCAAAGAATTCCCGAAGGTACGCAGACAGCAGATGGAAGCCAAACACGGGCATGGGCGCAAAACTCAGATGGGACGCGGTGAGAAAGGGGTGAAATCAAGAACTTAAACCACTTCTTTTTTGATAATTTTTGGAGCAAAGATGAAAAACATAGCTTTAATTCCATTTCAAAAACATATTTTAGATGGAATTCAATGCCCCCCTTCCATCATCCTCCAACTTCCTATTTCAAACAGGTACACAGGGACCAATCTTTGGGGTTTGGAACCCCTAAAATCCTTGGTTTGAAAGCTGTTGAGGAGACAGCTGGTCCCATGGAAGTCTCGTTGCTGTAGGACTGGTCATTTATTCAGTTTGGTCGAGTCTAGTCATTGTTGCAATTGTCAGGTAGTTCAGCTGGTTCAGATGGATTCATCATTTCTGGATTTCGCAGTTTTCTACAATCCAAGAAGTGTTTTTTTCGGCCAAGGATGAGGGAAAATCCACTTAGTGTCCCTATCAATTCTGCTGGTCATGGATTTCCCAATGATTTCGTGGAGATGGTCCCTGTCCCATGCATTGATCAAGCCCTGCTGAACCAAGTGAACCAAGGCATGGCGGTGAAGCAGTAGATCCAGCAGCCCTGAGGATGAGCCTGCTAGAGGTTGGCTACACACATGAATAATACACATATCAGTCATTCTATTATTCCAGCATACAGTATACATGTATATATATATATGTACGATATACATATGTATCGATTAAGTTATCTATGTTGCACTCCTCTAGAAAACATCTTTTTGAAATGAATATATACATATACACGCACACACACATACATATGTCTATAATATATACACATAGATTGTACATGCACTCCATTGCACTCGCTGCACATAGGCATATACATATATACACACACGGACAGACCTGTTCATACTTTTTGACTTTAAAACTTTAGAGACTGCCAAATATTCAGGTCCAACAGAAACTAGACAATTGCTTGAATTACATCAACCAGAAACGATCACACCTGGCAGGCTGGCATCAGGGATGATGCGCAGGCATGGTGCAAGTCTGGTAATCGCACCTTTTAAGCCCATGGGACCCACCAGTAAAGTGCAAGGATGGACATCATGAAGATGCAGGGGGCCAAATTCACTATTGATATCTAGAGTATTCTATATTGAAATTGGTCAACATCTCATTCTTCATCCTTCTTTGCAGTTTCAAGATCTCATTCTTATTCATTCTTCACAGTTTTCTTGTGACATCCATGCGGTAAACCCAATAATAAGGGATATTATTTTTCAACCATTTGTGGAAAATATGGGTGATGATTTCTTGTCGGGTTTTACCACGATACCCTGGTAAATTAACATAGACCCTGAAAATGACCAATTTTTAATGGACACTCATCTTCCCTATTGTATCTGGTAGGGTGTTCATGTTAATTTCCTGGAGGCTATCGATACCCGTTGCGTTTGCAACATCCCATAGCCACAGCGAGGCTTACTGGCGCTTGGTGGTGCCTCCCAGCGAGTTCACAGAGGCAGCTCGCTTGGCGAATTGTCAGAAGCGGGCCGTCGGAAGCTGAGTGCTGCAACCGCTCAGGTTGAACCAATGGATTGGTTGGGAACAACTTCACCGGAAACGATGGCGCTTTTACCAGGATTTCTAGGGTTTTCTACTTGTAGGGTTTTCGGATTGATTAAAGGGAAAACCGTCTACCCTCGAAGCCAACATGGGCCATATCGAAACTATCACGATTTCAAGAGGTAAATCATCCATAAATGGGTTATTTTCTTTAGCTATATGTTAGATATGTTAGATTCCCAGAGGGTGCAGGAAACCATAGCTTTTTTACTGGAATCCTGCAGATTTTCCCTGAAACCAAATTTGATGAGGTTACCATCCAACATGACGACCCAGTATCCATGGGCCTTTGGGGTTGGAAGACGCATGATGCACTGTCCGAGCTATTTTTTTTTCTGATTGTAGTAGTTGGGGTATAGTTGGGGTCTATGTTCATTGGGGGGATGGTGGTTCGGAACATTTAGCTTTAACTTTCATCTCCACCTGGATGATCCCATTTTTTCGCAACATGGTGGTAGGATGTTAGGAGCGGTTCACATCCCAGGAAGTGGTGAAACCCAACACCAGTGGGGTCTGACCAGTCTTGGCCACCGCCACTGAGGTCTCACACATCCGCACGTTGGCGAAGCAGAATCACGACAAAGCCTTGCCAGAGCTGCAGCAGCGGATCGTCAGGAAGTTGGGCTTCCAGGACAAAGATCTTTGGATGACGCCGCTCGGCAATGGGTGTCACCATCTTTCTCGCAGCTTCCCTACTTCATCCATCTTTGTCCATTGAGTCCATTGATATATATATATATACTTTCAACTCTAGGGCAGTTTTTCACCAACAACTCCAGCGAAAATTTCCCAGTGACCGTGGGCCCCCAACTCCCGCGCAGCAACCGCTACCTCCCAGGCTGGCCTGGATACGTGAGATGGCGCCCATCATCGTGCACGTGGACTTGTCCAAGATGTTGAAGTTCATGGAGGAAGATACTCACTACCGCAATCAGCTGCTGGTCGTGGTTAGTTCACGGCTACAAGATGGTAGCATGGTGACAACCTCGATAAGTTGTGAATATGTTGGGATACATAAGCCCCTGTAACATCATATAGCCATGGTTTCATATCCACTTAGTTTACTGGAACTGCACCCTCTAAGATCCCCCAAGTGTGGTGCTTCATTCCGCTTGGTTTATGATATAACATGTAGCTACTGTAGATATGCAAGTCCCAGATCGCAATGGAAAGGTGCACCTAATGTAAACTCCGATGGAATAAGCCTTGGGTACAGCCTTAATAATACCACCCCAAATGACAAAATTGGGCATGTCGGGGATAGTTTCCCATGGTTTCCCCACGGTTTCCAGCCTTGGCTGTGAGGTTCGAAACTGCGACTTCAGGAGGTGCTGCGACAGCAGTGTGGATGAGTCCCTGCAGGGGAAAGCACATCATTTGTGATGCTCATGGGCTTATCTGTTCTGGCAACATCATGCTGTGTAATTATAGATATGGACATTCAATGATATTCACCACCGTTTTATTTGGCATATTGGATATGATATGCTATAAATATTGGATATGATATGCATATCTAGAACCAATACCCGTACTATCCCTGTACCCACATCGGCGGACCAGGCCTGCTGAAACCCGCGACGCGGGAGAAATGGGAACGAGATCTCTTCGGTGGCTGCTACGATGGAGCCAAGGCCTTCTGATGGGCAGGATCTCTGGATCTCTGGATGTGTCAGATATGTTGACGTTTATTATCCATATGGAATCCATATTATCCATTGACCATCTCCCACCTGTATTTCTGGACTAAGAGGTTGGGGGGCAAAGAACATAAAGAACAGTTGTCTCATGTTGTCTCTCTTTTATCTAATAGTCCCGGTTTTTTTTTAGATGATTTTCAGGTGGTCTGTCAAAGTGCCCGTTTCTTTTTTTCGGAATGGCCTTTTACGTCTCCGTTGTCGTCGCAGCATCATCCGCCATCTCTCAGGGCCACGATCGCTGCAAGTATGGAGTGCTGAATGCCATGAATGACCACCGTGGAGTGGTGAAATGCGCCCAGTATGGGGACAGTTACCTCGTGCTGAAAGACGTGCCCATTGGCAGAGAGGGATGGAGGGGGGCGATGACCTAATAGGATTCAATATAGATATACTATCTGGTTATTTAACGTAGCCATGGGAAATGACCCATTTATAGATGGTTTACCTATTAAAAATGGTGATTTTCCACCATGGCTATGTTAAATAACTAGATGGTATTAATAATTAATATGTATTATGCCTCAATTCTTTGAGGCGCACAGGAGGTCCACATAATTCTTTGGCAAACTGTTTGGTAGACTCTGCATCTGTATGTGCCTCTTAGTGGTAAGTAGCATTAAGTAGCAAATAGCAGCAATGTTATTGGATATTGGGACCCAATGGAGGAGACTGAGAAGACTATATATAATAATGTATATATACAAACCCATGCCTACAGCATGATAATCAGTGCGTTTTTGCTGAACTGCTTGAGATGGCGATGGATATACACTATATATATAATATACATAGGCATATATCATCATATATCATTTCTTCTTTTACACTGTGCAAATACCATACTTCACGCACACACACATATATATATATATATGCATATGCACATGCATACAGATGTTGTTGTTTTTTGATAGGTGTACCAATATATGGAACAGTCTTATCTTTCTTTGCTTCGCACTGAGGCGTTTGAGGTGCACCTTTTCGCCCGAAGACTCTGCCAACCTCAAAGCAGAACGCGCGGAGCTGAGGCTGCGCCAGGCCTTTTTTTGGTGCGGTGATGTGGCACTGTTGATTGGTATTATCCAATCACCATCACCAGTTATCCCTGTTATTAGGGGATTATCCAATGGGATAACAGGGATCAGATTATTTAATTAGATTATCCCTGTTGTCCCCTGTTGATTGGGATAATCCAATGGGATATTAATGACACTAATGCGATATGATATGAATTAGTGTTGGGACATGGGACATTAATCCCTTCCCACTTACCAAGATGCCGGTTTAATGGGATTATCATGGGATGAAATAATGATTATATAATATGATCAAGAATCCCCTCCCCGTTCATAGTAAACACCCCCCAGAAGACACAGATTTAACCTACCCGGTTTATTGAACATTATGAACTACTCCAAAATTAACGGGATACTGTACCTCTTAATCAACCAGCATATGTTGTTTAGTTGTTTTCAATCATAGAAATGGGATCCCCAACGGCTATTTGTTCAAAAGTATTTTTGGGATGGTTTGAAACCACCCGCCAGCAGGCGTAACATTGCGTGTGCAATTTGCCTATTAATAGACAAAGAGCTTCCACATGACATAGAGCAACATTCGTATATAATTTGTGTAAACTACAAATTTTGCATCGTTCAAAAGAGTGAATTATCATAAGATGTGTATATATGTATATATATATGTATATGTATATGTATCATTTTTGAACAGTCGAATTCTCTCATCACAAACTGCTGCGCCAAGTTTTCTGGACGCTCTGAGGACTGGCTGTCTTGGACTTCTATGGCCACGTGCGCGAAGCTTAGGACATGGATCAACCCGGGCTGGGGTGGTGGCCCCCTCCTAAAAGTGGATTGCTGGAGGCTCCCATGTCCAGTGGTCCAGGCTTGCGGAATACAGCGATGCAGAACTCAAAGAGACGTGAACGCCTTGGAGTGTTTCAAAGCAGTCAAGGCTGTTTGCTGCAGCAGTTTTGGCCCATGATGCACATGCTTAAATATGCTCAAGTCAAGGTTGCAGTTGGCAGATGTTGGCAGTTTGGCATGTTTATTTGTCTCACTCAGGATTCAGGTTGCAAAATCCTCCGATGCAGCCCTGCTGGGCAATTCAGAAAGTGTTGGAAAGATGAAGTACAAGGCACCAGCTTTCAGATCTTGAGGCTGCCATTCCCTACTTAAGTTTCGCATGACTTGGGGTCTCTGAGCTGTCAGCTGGCAAAGTGGATGAAGCCTAGAACTTGATCCCCCAGGAAATTCCATGTTTATCAATTTTTGTTGGCGAACTCCCCTATATATGAACCTCAATTGATGGTTAAATTTAGTGAAGTCATGATTTTTCAAGGTTAATCACCCATTTTTCCATTCTTTTTCCCAGATGTGGCCACCAGTGACCATCAGGAGACCCAAATCCATGGGGAGATCTGCTTCGCCAAACACGTGGAACGCCTCGTGGCGCACCAGCGCCACCGCGAATCCAAAGCGGATCAAAGTCGCCTCGAAGCCGTGGCGAAGAAGTTCAACTGGAAGCTGTCCTGGGTGGACAAGGCCTACGGCAAAAAACGGGGAAAAGGAGAAGACCCATGGCAGTACCACACTCAGAAGAAAGCAAAGGTGTATAGTGCAAATAATAAGATATATGATATATGTGTATTAGTATATATATATTTATGTGTGTGTGTGCGTGTGCGTGTGTGGGTGTATGCAGACACAGTGCGCTCAAGCCGTGGCCAACATCCAGAAGCGCCTCGCCTTGCCTTTCCGGTCGTTGGTCCAATGTCCTTCGCAGAGCTGGGAAGGACCGCGAAGGTCGCCCACGAGAAGTTTGTCGCAGAGACCATTACGAGGTTCATGAAGGAATGTAGAGCCGTTGCTGCTCAGGGGTGTTTCTCCTGTGAGGTTGGGTTTGAGAAACCAAAGTGTCTTGATGATCAAATTATAATTCTGGATGTGAAGCGAAAACTGGATGAAATGGGCTTTGAGTCCTGGGAGGTGCAGCCAACCTACGCCAAAAACTGCTTTAACATCAGAGCCAAGTGGACAATGAAATCTCCAGAGCCCGAAAAAACGGAAAAAGGACAGCAGGGCACCAGCAGCACCTGTCCAGTTTGCTTCGAAAATCGGCCCATCGTGGCCCTCACACCATGTGGACACGTTGTGTGCCAGCAGTGCCAGGGATCTCGCCAATTTCGGCAGTGTCCAATGTGCCGGGGAGATGTCACTGGAGCCACAAAGGCCTTGTTCTTGTGAGATTGGATTGCATATATTGCATGACAAGTCCGGGCCATAGCTGATATGGAAAAAGTGGCACATTTTCTGCCATGCTTTGTGGCATCAGCTTTGCTTGTGGATGGTCTGTGATGCCGTGACAGGGCTCCTTTCAGTTTTGAAGGCAACAGCTTCAATGTCTTCTTTCTCTCTGACCGGTATGTCCCTCTTGCTGGTGGAGACCGGTTTAATGTGAGAACAGTAGTCCATTTAATTTGGGACAATGACCTGAGCATGTCCACAACAGCACGGAACATGAATGGCCCACAAGAGGCTTATTTAAAAACGCAAGCGAGGCGATGCTGGAAAAAAACTACATAGTATGCATTGCATATGAATAAAGACGTCTTGAACCTGCATGCATGCAATTTAGATAAGATACTGTAATATGGAACCGTGCGCGTAAAGAACGGCGCACAGAGGAGAGGTCTGTGTGCCCCACGTTTCTGCGTAATCAGCACAAAGTGCCCCACAATTTTGTGTGTTGACGCAACTGATGTGCATTCAAGTTCCAGCACGATGAGCAGATAATATGACTCAGTTGCAGGTCCGGATGATTTCCAGCAGTAGATTTTCCATTAAACCGCCAATCCAGCGAACAGTCACTATACCAAGTTTCAAACGGCGCAGCGGAAGGAACGGGAACGGATGCAGAAAGAAGAGCGAGCCAAGCTTGGTGCGGGCGCATGGGAGGAGCGGCTTGCAGTGGAAGCCTCAGGACGCTTCAGGATGTCACGAGCTGCATGCCTCAGGATGCCGGAAGGCACAACGCTGGGGTGCAATTCTGGGGTGATGTTTATGCGTATGACCATGCTGACTACAAGTGTGAGACATATATCCACTTAGTTCACTGGAACTGCACCCCAAGTATGAACACAACATTTGCTTGCTTGCACTTGCCTTTGTGAAAGAGTCCCATTTTCAGTATCGCTGAGTTATGGCTCTGCTAAGGCGCTGATGGAGAAGGGGATTCCAGACGCACCGGGTGTTCAGCCTGGATATTGCAAGAAGGACTGCCATACAGCATGAAGGGGGATCCTGTGGTAAACCAACATGAAGTGGCAATGGAAAACCCACAGCAATCCACCCTTATTAGTGATTCATGATTCATTGATTCATGATTTGCTTCATATTCATTTGTGGCAGATTTGGAAATCATCCCATCCCCCAAACTGATGGTCCCAGTCATCCATGGCTTTGCAGGGCTGCGGCCGCCAAGTGGCTCCGGGAACCACCAAGAGGGGCAAGCCTTTTGACACCTGCTGCCGTGGCTGTGTCATGGGCTTTGGCCACGACATGACATGTGGCCACTTGGCAGGGACATCCCCTCTAAATGGAGGCGTTAATGGGAAAATCGCCTATATATATAATTATGAATAATTACAGTATGGGATTTTGCATTGCCATGTTTGGTTACCCGAACGTAAAAGCAGATGTGCCATTAATAGGGAGCAACCAAGAGTTTCTCCAAAATGAATGTGGCGGCAGCAAAGACATGCAGCAGAAGTTTCAGAGAATATTTATAGAATATTATAGTTATTATAGAACATCAGATTGAGCCGTTCACTTCCTTTCCGATCGCGTTTCGTTGACTCTTTGTTCCATCATCACTATGACCCTGCACCCGCTGTCAGTGAATCCAACGAATCCTTCCAGTTACCTAGTGTGAATTCATGCGGCAAGCCTAGCACAGTTAGCATTGTTCAATTGCATGGATGATGACATGATTGTCGTAAGTGGAAGGGGAGTCTTGATGGTCTTGCCAGTTTTCTTTTCGATCTGTTGGTTTTGATTGCTGTCCTCTGGATCCCTCTGGTAATCTAAGCTTGAAACGCAAAATTGCTGGTTTGCAAAATTTCATTAATACTCAAACCATAATTTTTGAGGCTATATAAATGATTTTGGATCAAGATCATATTGCCATCATTGCATTGAAATAAAATTGTACTGTTTTAAGATCATCTTACCAGCATGGTATGACATATTACTAGCACATAGGGTATTTCCCCACTTGTCACCTGTTGATGAGGCAACATCGATCCAGCGCTCTTGGGGCCTGGCAAGTGCAAGTGCTGGCCTTGGTCAGAGATGGGTCAGCAATCCAAATGGTGGTTTAATGGCGTATATATATATATAAATACAATATATATATATATACAATATATATATACAATATATATATATATACAATATATATATATATATACAATATATATATATATACAATATATATATATACAATATATATATATACAATATATATATATATACAATATATATAATATGTATATATATATAAATACATAATGGTGCGTTGATGGGATATTAATGATACTAATGGGATATACGTACATATATGTATATATATATATATATACATAGTGGGACGTAAATGGGATATTTAATGATCTATTTCTGGATGCATTCCAAGATACCATGTTTTTCTTGTGGTGTTTTCAAGGTTCACAAGGCCAACGGATCCACATCATCCAGGCACGGTTGCGGCCGTCCCGTGAACCCGGGACGACACCCTTCGGGCCGCAGCTACGACACCTGCTGCCGCGGCTGCAGTTCCGGACACCATGACGCCACCTGTGGGGAGGCCATTGGTGGGGGCAACTGTCACAGGATGTCACAGGATGGTAAATGTGAGCGTAAAAGTACCCAGTTTTTGCAGCACGGAGATTGTACAGATAGAATCAGATAGATATTTTTTCATATTTATACTGTATATTATATATATACTATATTTTGGCAATCCCCAAGTAGATAGAAATGATAGAAAAGTTGCACACCTGGAAGTTTTTTTGGTGGAAAGCATCATCTACAGCATCCTGTGAGGCCGAGGATCTCAGCGAAGAACCCGTGAAGCCTGGCTTGTGCAAGATGAGGCCAGGTGAATCCTGGAAGAATAAATCCTGGTTGAGGGCTATCATGGGTTATCTCAAACATCTCAGGCAAAATACCCCTAAAATCATGAATTATATGTCATATTCATATAAATTATATATAGATGTTATGAAGAATTTCAAGATGGCCCTGCCATTGAGAAGCCAGTTCTTTTTCGTCATCCTGGGCTGATGGGTGGGTCCTTGGTGGAGATCACGACTCAAGGCTTGTGAACACCTGCAGGTGTGGCCGAGCGGTGGCGAAAGCAAAAGATGGGAGGCGCTTCGATACTTGCATCTTGGCGGAATCGCGGGTGGCAATTTGTTATGGGCAAGCAATGGGAACAATATGAGCCCCCTGCTACAGTATTACTTGTAGTTGTCATCGTCGTCATCATCATCATCATCATCATCATCGTTTGAGCTGTCTAGCAGCTTCAAAATGGTCAACCTCACGGAGATATCATGTCATATCCGCAACTGATGTTGTTGCCCATGTTGGATCACGTTGCTTAGGTTGTCGCGGTTGTGCCACTGGAACTGGCCATAGCAGGACCTGCGTGGCATAGATTTTCAAAAAGATGCGCACCAAAGCTTAAGTGGAGCTTTCCTGAAATGGTGGATCCCAAAAACCATGGGTTTCAATACCAAAATTGTCTAAGTTGGATGATTTGGGGGTACCCCCATGACTTTGGAAACCTCCAAGTGCGACATACTCGTGTGTTGATTTCACCTGGCCAAAGTGCAGCGAGCCGCATAGATCAGCATTGTCAGCAAAAGAGCAAAGTTGGGTGGCTGCCTCCCAGCATTTGTTTTTCATGTCTGCAACAGCGTCACCTTGACAGCACCAGTGGGCGGCACCTGCAACTTGAAGCAAGCAATCCAGTATGATCATGTATGATCCAGTCTCCTGGAGGCAGTGTTTGAAGTCGGTTCTTTGTTGTCATGCGCATGGATTTGCCCTCACCTCAGCCGAAGTCAGCCGAAGTCAGCACCAGGCACCTGCCATATCCACCATGATGGTTGTCCCAAGGTCCACCGAGATTTGAATGCCAAGAACTTCATGATCACCGGTGATGACAGGAGATAGCGACTGTCGGTAAATCCTGGTAGAGCCACATCATATGAGGTATCCAGATATATTTCTGTCCTCTCTCTCTAATTGCTGTATTTTATATGTAAACACACATGCATACATATATCATACATGTATGTATATATAAATATATATACATACATATCCATACATGATTCACACGATATATCATGTTATTTTTGGGCTGATCTATGGTGATCTATCTTTTTTCATGCGGCGAGGACGGTGAAGCTGATTGACTTCGGCCTGGCTACACGCTTCTATGGATACCTTCCCCAGGATCAATACATTGAGATCGTTGGTGCCGTGGGGAACGGGTGAAACTGTGCGTTGATGCGAAAAGAAAGGTATCCCATGGGTATTTTAAATGGGTCTACCATGATCTACCCCAAATCTGTCCAAATCTACTGATGAATTAATCTTCTCATGATATTCGCAAAATCCACTGGTTGAAAAACATCATTTTCCCCATTAAAAGTGGCCATAGTTCCGGTGTAGATCACCTCATTCATGGAAGAGAACTGGAAGATCTCCATTTGCAATGCCAACCCCAGAATAGTAAACCCTGTTCGAGGGGGTTACCTCCCAAAATGTGATCATATATGATAATACAGAATGAAAATGAGACCCCCATATTAGTAAGTTGGGGTTTTGTTTGCCTGGGTTGACATTGGATCCTTGTGGCTTCCGACATTTTGGGCCAGGTACGTCCCACTACATGGCGCCGGAAATGATGATCAGCGGCAAGTACAGTCTGCAGCTGAAATACCAAGAATGAGAAGATGTGAGGAATGGGGGATGTGAGCATTTTGTTTGGTCTAGGAGTCTAGGAATCACTAATCCTGAGATTATTCAGAGGTTTGCTTCATGAACAAATCCATGCAGAACTGTTATGTTTCAACCACGGGAACACTTCAAAATCCTTAAAATATCGCGCCACCAGGCCCAGCCGTGGACATGTGGTCCCTGGGTGCTCCCTGCATCCTTTTCACACCTCTTTCAGCCCGCTGTAACCTTGACTTGGCCAAACTTCAGATGCTGCAGATGCTGCGGACTTCATTCACCCGCTGCGTTTCCATTTTTCATGTATTATTTTTCTTCCAGGTTGAACATGGTTGAACTGATTCCAGTTTCAGTTGCCAGGTGTTCTCCTTTACGTGTGCTTGACTGGGCCCCTTGGCATAGCCACATCATGCCACATCCGCTTTTCTGCCGCGGCAACTGTGGTATGTGGTATGCTGAGGTTGATGCTTTTGCCAAAGGATGATGACAGAAAAAAGCACTTGCTCGGCAAGAAGGACACGCACATGTTGCACAAGCGTTGCATCTCGATCGGCTTGGAACATCCTGGATGCATCTTGACCTTTGCTTACTTCAAACATAGAAAAGGCGTATCAATTTGATAGGACTGATGACTATGATCATTCACTATCTATATAACTTATTACGATATATTATATTACGATTAGTTTTGGGGCAGACCATACTACTTACTGTACTCAATTTTTGGTCTGAGGCCACTGCGTACGCTACAGTGCAACCATTTATGTATATAAAATATACGCGTAGCATCATCCCAATGCATGGGTTGCGCCACGTGCTCTCAGTAACGCGCAAGCCTCGTCCAGGCATATGTGGAGAGGAAACTAGAGAAGTGCACCCAGTTGCAAAAGCGGGATTGCTCTGAACAGGCGCTATCAGCTCAATATAGCTCAATTATCCTTAGGGATTTTGGGCTGAGATGCAACTCACTTGTGATTTTGACGTGTGTAGGCGCGGAATCTATTAGGGATGATGCAGGGCACTCGGTTTGATGGGCAACCCCTGGTGGCTGCACCTTTTTTGGGATGAATGCCGTACTTGCTGACCTCAGGTTGAAGTATGAACCAGCAGAACGCATTTCCGCCTCGGAAGCTTTGTTTCTGCCCCAAGCTACTGGCACTGATTCTCGAGCCCATCAGATTTGCTGAGAAGACTGCAAGCGACTGCGGCACCCAGGTCCCATCCCTTCATTTTGAGCGCCTTGATCGCAACTCTGAGATTTAGCCTTTGGTGATTTAGCATGGCTAATTATGGAAAATGGCCCATATATAGATGGTTTACGGTGCTTTACCTGTCAAAAACTGTGATTTTCCCTGGCTACGTTAAATAACCAAAGCGTAGTTTGAGTTTTGATCCACTGTTTCATCGTTGAAGGTTTTCATCCCATAGATTGATGGCGCGCCAGAACACTGCCACGAATATCTGGGTGGCGCAGTCGAAGCAGAGACGCAGCTGGATGAAACCATCATTGAAAAGTTGAGGCCAAGAACACTGGAACTGCACAGGTGAACAGTGTTTTCCGTAATGTATCCAACTCATGCATTTGGTGCATACACACTGTATTGGAGCATGTATATGTGCGTATGTATATATGTCTTTTGATATATACTAGTGATTTTTTAATGTATACGTGTGTGTGTGTGTATGCTCTGCTCGTATGCATGAATATGATGACAGTTAGGCTTAATTTGCATGTGCCAAAGGGATTGAAAGGGCATTTCTCTATGAACTCCGGGCACTTTGGCAGGCGTTTTGCCAAAGCACCAAGGCTGAAGAAGGCCCGTGTGACTCTACTGGATCCTTAGCCGTTCATGTAACATATGGCATAGTTTCCTCCAGTTTGTTGATAATGTTGTGGCTAAGTGCTGTCAAATATGCCGTCAATGATCCTTGGATGATTTGGGGAAGGGCATCGCTCACGGAAGAATATGGAAGAATCATTTTTTCTGCAGGTTGCTCAGCTTTTCATGGCCCACCTGGCAGAGCACGAAGCCGAATTGCTAGCTCGGCACTTGGGGCCCGCCATATCTCGCCCGCTTAGACACGTGTTAGACAGAAAAACTTCATCAACATGTCGTGTGACTAAGCTACTTTCAAATAGTGAATAGTGTGTTTAACATGTTTAAACCTTGAGCTAGTTCAGCCCAGTGACCAACCGACAGCCGATACAACTGGAGGGCCCGCCGAGGCGGCACGGCACCATTTTCGCACGCTGGACCGGAACGGTGGTGGCGAAATCTCCCGCGAGGAGCTCCAGGCTGATGCACCTTCACCTTAAACATGGTTAAACTGCACCTTCACCTGGCCGATGATGCTGATGCGTGGATCAAAGTTCAGACCCTCAGCTGGTTCACCTGCTGGTTTTCCGCTGGGATCTGGGAGCTGTAGCCGACCAGGCTGGCCTTGCAGCTGCCGGCATTGCTGCACCAAGCGATTTGCAGGAGATCTTTGATGGCTGCTGTTAGCTGCTTGGAACTGGAGCTGTGCAATGCTGAACAGGTCATTGCCACTGTAGGGAATGGTTCATTACATGTCACCTGGGTAGATTGTCATCTATTATTGGGATTTATTGGGTATCTCTGAAAACCATCTCTGATCTTTTCGACATATCCGAAGCGGCAACATGTCACCAGACATCACTGCTGTTTCAGGTGCTCATCGCGAGGGCAAGTGCGCCTCTTCATTTGGGGAGCGTTCTAATTCTGCCACAGATTCCATGCAATTCTGCTGGGATGGGTGCAGCCAGGCTCCATTTTGTGGAATTCTTGGCGTGCATGATGTCCCCACCTCAAGTCACGTCGAGATGAATTGCAGCAATGGTCCAGCACGAATTGCCGAGGCCCGATAGCCTCATAGATGAGCGGTTGTGCCACGAGGTGCGTTGCTGCGGTTCCAGTCCCGGCATGTCCAACGATATCCCAAATAGATTCATCAAAAGAGCAGAGGCAACTATATAATTCATTTGGAAGATTTTAGAATGTGCCCAGATATTTCGATACAATTTTGATCCATTTGGATATTTTTTGAAACTTGCAGTGAACCTCTTCCAACTATCCCCTGGTGGACCATTTGCCAGGCCTTTAACCTACTGGACCAGGACACACAAAGCTGCAGAACAATGGATATATGGATATATATGGATGATGTATTTCACCATATTTCAGTCGCATGTCAGTGATAAACTCTTGAATTTGTTTAATTGTTTGGTATTTTTTCGGGTTTGATTGGGTTGACAGAACGGTTTGCCCGCCAAGGGTTTGACTTTAACACAGAATCATTAACCACGAAGAAAGTGGATCCAGGCTCTGAAGTGATGCGATACCTTTCAAGATAGGAAGCATGTGAAGGTGCGGAAAAACTGGCCTGGCAGGAGGGAAAAGGCAGGTTGGCAGCGGAAGACCTACAAGCAGCAGGGGCCCTCATCACATTGTGCTTGACTTTGGTTTTTGGCATCCAACCACATCCGAACCCAGCTGCAATCCCAAAATTGTCAGGTTTGCCACTTCGACTGGGAGAGGTGCTGTGCGGCTTCTGAATCATCCTGCGCGTGCTGATAGCCGCTGATTCTAATGTGGCCGGAGGTGCCGCCGCATGGTGCAGCAAGCAAAGCCTGTGGATGATTTTCGGCGGCATCAATGGGGTTCTTGTTTGCATCACTGATATCGATACCTTTCATGAGTCCCTTTCCAAGAGTCGCTGATGGCTGAGGATGGCACGGACTACTTTGAGTTTGATGATTTCTACATGCTTCTCTGCAGTGTCCGTCTCAGAGGGTCTCGCTGGCTAAACGGATGGTCGATCATCATTTTCAGTGCCAAGATTGCAATTGATTGGCTTTTTTGAATCCCCTTTACTTGGACTATCTTGGACTCCCAATATAACATCACTGATTCTATATCCCATTGTATCTCGGTATCCCATTCAATACCCGTTAAATATATAATTATGTACAGTATATACAGTATATAAATATATTTCTATAAGCCCCATTAATCCTTCATTCTAAGTTCCAATCCTATCCATAAATCCCCCATATACCCATTATAATCATTATATAAGCCCCATTAACTCCCATTAAATACCTATTAAATCATATCAATTCCATGGGTTTTCACTGCGATGACCACATTCTCCAGGCCAAAAGATCGATGGCTCCGAACAAAATCTTGAACGACCCAGCAAAGTCCCGCGACTTGACGGAGGCCGCCGATGCAACCGAAATTGTTGATAAGCCATGATAAGCCAACAGTCAAAGAAATGCCATGAGGTACAAGTATGTACAAGTGCTGAAGGTGTTTCATGAATGTCACCATGGTATTTTTGAGCCAAGTGTTGAAGGCTTTTAGTAAATGAAACGCCAATGGTGGAAAGGGCATCGGTTCGGGAAAGCCATGCTTAAAAGCCCTTTATCGTGCAAGTTTAGCCCAGACATTGTAGAATTTGAAACACGTTTGGCGTATTCCATTGTGCCACATGAGGCTCTTGCAGCTTTATTGATGTTGCAGGTGATGGGAAGACAACATTTACTGGCATCCCTGCGACCATTCCTGCGTTTGATTAGATTATCTGTGCACCAAAATGGTTCGCACTGCTTTGTACATAAGTAGCCGAAAGAATCTCACATATATTTGATTCTTGCAGATAGATTTCTTTCAAATTGAGCAGACCCAAAAAACAATTTGTATTATCATCATATCTATATATATACATATATATATATGTGTGTATGTGCCAAATCTGAGAACATCTATAATTATATATAATCTATAAAAAATAACCAATATATTCTTAGATTTGATAAATATCATTTAGATTCATCGACCGGATTTCCTACTAAATATTAATCACAAATATTGTTATCCTGAAAATATCTAGAAAATATATTCCTTTGATTTTTTTAAATCCATTCTATAATTCCATATTACTATAATAATATCTTATAATATATATATATATATAAATATTATATCTAAAAATTATCTATTAATATTGATTTCTATTTGAATAATTTTTTTATTATATTAATATTTTAATACAATATATATACAATAACATTATTAATTATTAAAACCATCAAAATTATTTTTTTAATTATATATAATATACGAACTAATATAAAATTAAAAAAATAATTTTAAATATATATATATATTTATATTTTT
>CAMXCT020006649.1:85000-144435 GCA_947184155.2 Cladocopium goreaui | reverse complement strand
AACAACAACCAGAACAACAACCAAAACAACAACCAGAACAACAACCAGAACAACAACCAGAACAACAACCAGAACAACAACCACAACACCACCACCACCACCACCAACAACAACAACGGCAACAACAGCAACAACAGCAACAACAGCAACAACAACAACAGCAACAACAGCAACAACAGCAACAACAGCAACAACAGCAACAACAACAACAACAGATCCATGAGAGACCTACCGAGCGACAGTAGACGCAAAACCAAAGCTCCCAGAAGACCCTTTTTCGAATGGAACTAAAAGACCGACCGAGCGACAGTGGGGCCAAAAGTGCACTCAAAAGAGTGATAGACGCATGCGGTACATTCACAAGAACGGAAAGGTAAAACGAAAGCGCAACTGATGCAGGAGAGATAGACCGAGCGACAATGGGGCCGAAAGTGCACTCAAAAGAGTGATAAACGCATGCGGTACATGCAGAAAAACGGAAACATAAAACGAAAGCGCAACTAATCCATAAGAGACCTACGGGGGAAACTCAGAAAACACATGCTCAAACACAACTGAATACCGAGCGACACTGGACCAGGGGGGAATCGAACCACCGACCGTACTGCATTTGCTTAGTGGGACACTAACTGGGGAAAAAATAATTTTTCCCAACAAAGTATCACTTTTTTAGGAAAATTATTTTTAATTTTCCCAAAATAGTAGTAAAATTTCGACCTCCGCGCAGGGGGCTTAGGAAACACAAACTTAGTTTGTATTCGCGCAGACTAAGTTTATATTCGCCAATTTTCCCAAAAAAGTAGCAGATTTTTAGGAAAATTAGCCTCGGGAAACTGCGCGCACGCGCTCTATGTAAGGCTAAATCGTAATATTAGTAGTAATATATATATATATATATTTATTATTAATATTATTTATTTATTTTTATTTATTATATAATTATTAATATATATATATATATATTTAATTTTTTAATTATTATAAATTATTTTAATTAATTAAACATAATATTATATATCTAATTATATATATAATAATATTATATTTAAATATAATATTATTTAATATTATTTATATATATATAATTTAATTAATTATTATTATATATTTTAATTAATTTATATTTAATTTAATTATTTGAATTTATATTTATTATTTATATTTTTCAAACTTAAATTATATCTAATTTTCATTTTTTGTTCCGGCCCTCAACAAGCACGGAGCGGTTTCTAGATCTGGCTCTTGGCAAAATCATCGACGACTCAATTGATACGATCAAGATATGGCAAGTTTCTTCTGGTTGCCAAGTGCCGCTGACACTTGGATGAAGACTGCAAATTGACACCGAAACAAATACACCAATCCGCAGTGGCATCTCATTAAAACTTTCTCATTGCGAAGCGGCAACCAACAAACCAAAAATTGCAGGCACAGCACCCAAGTCGAATTCTCCACACGACACACGCGGCTTTTGTTCAGTGCCACCAGCGCAACTTACCCAAAAGAATTGAGCAGCCACTGGTTAACATATTTTGGCTGGATGTTTGGACCAAGACATGATTTGAGAGACCCCAATGCAATCAAACGCAGTCAAAGTAATCATAGAGATGGAAATTCTTGTTCACAAGCCTTTGCAAAAAACAGCAAAAAGGGTGTTTAAATTTTAGGTATTCGTCAAATTTGGGTACCCCAAGAATTGGATGGTTAGTAAAAATAGACAAACATCAGTGGTCCAGGTCTTCAATGTTGATAGCCATGGCTATGATGCCATCCCAAAGCACGAAGTGGCCCCAAATTTCGAGATGAACACTGCATAATGATGAATGATGAGTGATGATACAAAAATATACAAGGATAAACTGAAATGCTTTGAGACCACACACAAATGGCATATTGCTAATATTGGCTATGATTTTCCCTAAGCTTGTCTCTACAGTACCCACAAGTGCACATGTTGAAAGTCAGACCTGTGCAAGAGGAGAAATGTGTCCGGCACCGCAAATGTGGGTCAGATTCAGTATTAGTGTCAACCTTCTGAAACATTGAAACCATCATCATTTCGATACTTTTCGGATGCAACACTGTGACATCCTGTGACCCATACCACTTTGTTCGCGCGCTGGTGCCACGTGTTGCCATCAACTATCAAAGCTCGATCTTGGGGACCTACATGGGCTGTTGGGCAACGAATCCAGCTATGTTGGGCCCCACAACCGTGATCACCCAAGTATCCAAGGCAATGAAAGGTAAGGGAGGTGGCAAAAACTTGGGTTTCCAAGAGACAATACACACTGGTAGTTTAACAATGGAAAACCACAATTTATTCAACAAAACCATACAAACACGGGATTTTAATGGGTTTTCCTTGCATCTCCGGAATGTACCCTCTGCTAAACAGCCTGGCAATGACCAGAATTCCCCACTTCTAGATGGTTAACCTACTAGAACTGGCAGTTTTCTTTTGCTAAATGCATCTCAATGTTGGCAAACTCCCCATGGCGGCAAACGTAAATGATCGAATCATATCGAATCCCGATCGTTGATGGTAAAATCATATCATTGTTCAACATATTATCATTGGTAAAATCATATCATATCATTGTTTCAACATTTTTCATCCTTTGTCTAACATGTTTCAACCCTTCGGGATGCTCCCAAGACCTCCCGTTGGCCCGTTGCGTTCCAACCACCCCCACCTGCAGTTTTTGCTCCAAGGGTCCGCCACTCAAAACGCCATCCACAAAGGCATCCAGCTCGGCAAAACGCATGAGACCGCTATGCACCTGCTTCATGGCCCCATCCAGATACGATTTGGGTGGGTAAAATGGATCGATTGTGGTAGATTGTGGTAAAATGAGCCATTTTCCAATTTTCCCCAGGACTTCTTCAAGGTTTCAAGTTCAATGTTTCGGGTGAAACACTTTGAGCAAATCAAAACACTATTTACAATGTGGATCAAATCTATCTTCACTGTTGTTACTCAAATTGCACCCACCAATTATCAAGATTTCAATGGACCTTTTTCCGTGTCCAAAGTCAAATACTGACAGCTGCTGACAGCTGACATCACATCCGAAATTTCTCCTATATGACAGACATGTTGTCCTCATCCGACAAACAAAATTCCTCAGTTTGAATGGTGACCTCAGTGTCATCCGTCGTAAATTCGTGAGCCTTAAACCTTGACCTCTTGGACCGAAGCGCCACCTTGGGAAATCCGACACATGCACCATGTGAACAGAGTATACCCAAGAAAATTCACCGGATCTCACCGGTGCAAACGTGCGGCAAGTCCGGTAAGTATATGACGGGTCATATGCATACATGTGCATATATGATTGCATATGTATGAGTATGTTATATTATATATACGTATCTATCATGCTTTTCTGACTGATGAGAATCATGACTCTGTTTCTTCAAGTGTTGTTGATACACGGTTATCGTAATCTCTTCAACCTGGCTCGTCTCTCTGGTTTTGTCTCAATATAGTACCCCAAAGTCCCCATGTTTAATGTTTATTGCAAATGCCCAACTGACAACTGGGTGGTAATTCGATGTAATTGAATATGCCTTTCCCATCCTTTTCACTATCATAATCATTCATAATCATCCTTTTCCCATCTTTTCCCAATGGAATTAAGTGGTAAATCCCCAACTTATGGCCTTGGAGGCCTTGGACATCCTTGGGCCATGCCAAGACACAAAGAAGTCCATGGCATCGCTTTCATGCAGGCCGAAAGCCTTGGGGCTTTCTCCACGGCGAATTTTTGGGGGCCATTTTATGGGGTAGCAATGCACACACAAAGAGATGGTCATTTTGGGTATAAAACCATGAGAAACCAAGATCAACAGGGGGTCAGTAGTTTTGAACCATATCCAAACTTCAAGTTCAACATTTCCTGTATGTCGTCAAACAGAAACATAAATATATGTACATCCTAGCGAAATTGTATGAACATTCGTGACCCCGACTCCAACCACCATCGCAACATGAAGTTTGAAATGGATGCTTTGGACGGCTGGACCGCCGCTGACCGGTGGTGTATGGTGTCTGCAGCGGTTTACCTGGAAAGCCATAGATAGGCTAGATGGGTTGTGAAATGTTGTGAATATCTCCCATGTGTAATATATCGTTTAATTACCTCTTTCAGAGATTATTAATCCTGATTGACCAATGGCTTTGACCGTACTTTCTAGCATAGCAGGTTCACATCCATGAGATGTTCATCTCGGAAAACAAGAATATGATAGAACTACGTAGCTACAGTAGAGTATATATCTGGCTAATGCATGACAATCATTGACAATCACTGCCAGGCCTAAGACTCTTAAGACCATAGATCTGGGAAAATTCAATAAGTCACTAACCTGAATTCAGGCCCGTTGGTGATTTTTTCCCCTACGAATCATCATCTACAGTGAGGTCAGATGGGCTCGCTATATCTCTCCGGTCCGAGCTGCGTCTAAGATGGATGGATTGAGCTCCACGTTGGCCCACATCATCTGTGAGATCAGCATGCGAATCGTGCCATGCTTTTTTCGTCGCATGTCCATGGGAGAAAAAGATCGTTGACATGCACTTTTGACCCCAGAAACACATTGATTCCTGTATGGGATACCCTCTGGTAAACTAACATAACTATGGAAAATCACCATTTTTCATGGGAAAATCCACTATAAATGGCCATTTTCAATAGCTATGTTAAATTACCAGAGGGTACATCTGGGTTGAACATGGTCGGACATGGTTAAGCCCATGATGTGCTTAAGCCTCGCAACCCCCTTGATCTGCAGCATGCCGGCAGATTTGCGGCCCAGTATCGGAATCTACTCCTACATCACAGTCAGCATTCAATGAATGTTTATATAAACACATCAGTTAGCACATCTTCTGTTTCTTGGAGGTCATTAATTTCAGCGCAACTGTGCCACATCACTAGATGTGGCTGATAGAAAAAAATACCTTAGCCATGATAAGTCTGCCCCCGGACCCCCCTTTTGGGGGCTGCCTGGAATGTAGCACCCGAAAAATACCAGATGCACATCGATCGAATTCACAAACACATTCATATCTCTATGTGTATGAACAAATGTATAAGATGTATAAGTCAATGGATCAATATACACATATTACAGGTACCCTCTGGTACTTTAACGTAGCTATTGAAAATGGCCCAGTCGAAATAGTGGATTTTCCCATGAAAAATGGGTGGATCTTTCCATAGCTATGTAAACGTTTACCAGAGGGTAATCTCTAAGAATAACCTATTACATCATATTACATGCCCATTTATAGATGGTTTACCTATTAAAAATGGGTGGATTTTCCATGGCGAACTGTTAGTCATAACCAGATGGTGAAGCAGATGCCTAGCTGCTGCACTCCCCTTCTCTGCCTTGATGGGATCTGTGCGGTACTTCTGCGCTAGCTGCCTGAAGCAACGCGGTCCGCGGCTGGGACAGTTGTGACCTATCGGTGAATCTGCCCATAATCTGCCCCTAGTGTATATATGATGTGACCAATGTGACCATCATATTATACATATGTATGTGCTATATGTATATAATTATATAAATATATATATATGTAATTATATATATATGTATGTATATATGTATGTATATATGTATGTATCCAATTTTTGACCATCCCCACTCTGACACAGAGATTCTCCATGGAAAAAACATGTCCACCGTGTTCACCTCGTTGCTTCTTCCACCGCAGCGTCTGCACCGGCCTGAAAAGTGGAGCTGATACCCTCTGGTAAACTAACATAACTATGGAAAATCACCATTTTTCATGGGTAAATCCACTATAAATGGTCATTTTCAATAGCTATGTTAAATTACCAGAGGGTATCCCAAATCACACCCTTCAGGTGGGGTCCAGAATCAAGTTTACATGGAAGTACACAACGTATGGCACAATGTATAAATGATTATAAATACATATCCAAGCTGCAGGGCCAATTCCAATGATTCGCATATCCTAGGAAAAAAAATCAGTGGGATGAATCCCCCCATGAAGCATCAATTATGCTGAAGTTGTGAAGTCGCTATTGCCGGCCCATGAGGGGACAGGGAAGCATTCCATGGGCAAAGATTGGAAGACCAATGGTTGGTCATGACAAGAGGATGCATGTGGTATGCCACTGGCAGTTTCAACTCGTCGCTTGAGATGAATCATCCCAATCTCGCGGAAGAAGATTATGAGTAAATGCATATTCAAAGCCATCAGCCACTCTATGATCACCCAATCCCACAATCACAGTTATCACATCCAGCGCACCTTAAGCCAAAGAAAGCAGAATTGGCTGTCCGTGGGTCCACAATCACCAGCCTGACCGAAGGTTTCAAGTTGCTAATCAAACCCATCGATTCACCACCAACCATGGATTGGTGACGTTTCACAGATCCTCCAAATATCCATAGCTACTTCCATATCTGTGCATTTATATGTATATACTCATCATACATATTGTTTACCACACACATATATGCGTGTATATATAAACGTATGTACAATATCTACACATTTATGGACTATTTACTCATTTACTATTACTATTATCATTTACTATTATATATATATGAGCTCCCGTCAAAATACTTTACATCTGAGTAGTTGATATTGTTATGGTTATCGCTTTTGGGGGGCCGTATCGCTTTCCAGGTTTTTGTGGAAATCAGCATATTGGAGATTCAACATGAAGCCAGAATCCACTCCTAAACGGGCTCGGAAATGGATCGAGGAGTTGTTTTGTCGGTTTCAGGTGCTTCGGCAACACTTCATGTTCCTTTCATTTTGCATTCATTTGCATGCATCTTCCTTCACTTTCCTTTCACTTGCATGCATCTTCCTTTCATTTTGCATTCATTTCCTTTCATATTCCTTTCATGTTCATTCCAATGTGCATTCATGTCCTTTCATTTTCCTTTCATTTGCATGCATTTTCTTTTCATTCTGCATTCATGTCCTTTCATTTCATTTCTAAAGCTTTGGAAATTGGCTCTATGGCTTGGCCTGGGGACTGAGTGCAACACATGATTATCGCTAAGTTATCGCTGAGGTTATCGCTAAATAACCCCTCCAACATATGACATTGTTCTAAGGAAATTTGCCACAAAAACGATAGAGAGCGAGAGAGAGAGAGAGAGAGAGCCAGCGAGTTGGATGCCAAATGATATGGTAACTGCAGGAAACACGGCACCACAGGTTGAATTTCCCTCATCGGTTTTGCCCGGTCTGTGAATGTGCACACCAGTATTTGCTTGGTTTAGGCCAAGTTTAATGGACTGCCGTGTATGATCCCAGGTATTATCGCTTTTGGGGGGGGCCTGTCGCTTTACAGTGTTTCGTGCACATCTCTGACAAAAAACACCTGCAATACTAAAGTGGTCTTCAACCATTTTGACCGTGACTCATATGTATATATATATATTATATTTATAGGAATAATTTAACAATAAATAAATACATATCTGATAGATTCACATAGATTCACCACATTTCACCACGCTTTTTTCCAATGGCACCTCTAGCCGCTCCTTTGAGAGTTCCTTGAAGGTCGCTTGGGGTCCGGCCTCCCAGGGCCGCAAAAATGGATCGGATCCCTCAACTGGTCATTTTTTAATGGGAATCTGGTGGCTTTAAACATATTTCATCATATTTCAATTTGAAAAGGATGAAACATCAGCTTAGCTGAACCATAGATGGTTTATGTTGTGTTCTTATCAAAACGATCAGGAAAAGCCACCCGGTAGGATTTGTTTGGAGATAGGATCCGAACTCCAAGGGAAACCACTGGGAATGAAGCCTTTGGACCCATAAATCCGATGCACAAACCACCGGAGCCTCGCATCCAACTTCCAACTCATCCGACTATGGTGGAAGAAATCCAGCAGCAGTTGGTAACCATTAGGTAGCCATGAAACACTGTAAAGAATGGGATTGCCGTTGGGATAAACCATCTACCAACTGGTGCGGGATTTCTTCCATCCACAGTATGAACCCCAGTTTTTCAGACTTCCGCCATCCCATCAATATCGCACCTTCTTGCCCAAGGCAATGGCTTTCAGCAGCCACAGGTGTATGGACTCCTCAACTTGCTGCAGTGACCCCCCGAGTCTTCCTGAGGAGATTTGACAATGAAGAACTTACAGAACACCGATTGAAAGAAAGCCTCAAAATAAAGATCCATCCATAAATGGCCTTGTCTGAAAATGGCGTACCCCCAACATTTTGATGGTGGATCTTTGACAACTAGAATATGAAGCCCTTGTTGCAATCCACAGCAGGGTTGTGTCGATCATCTAAGAACTGGGACACCTCCGATTTTGGTGTTTCACAAATGCCGGAGACCCCAAACATGGTGGACATCGTCTCACAACAATGAGATATGTTGGATGAGTTTGGGGCCCTCCATTTCAAGAAACTTGCCCAGATTTCTGCCACTTATGTTGACATCCCTGTCAGGTTCCCGTGTGACACAACCTGGAATGAGGCAAGCAACGTTGAACATCAACCCCAAAAAGACTTCCCAATCAATGCTCTTTGATGGTTTTGCACAACTTTTTCACCTCAGTTAACGACTTCGAAACTAGAAGAGTCGGACACCTCGATATACGGAAAACACCATCCTGTTACCATCCTGGAAATTGATAAAATCATGTTGGGGCTTTATACATTCTGGGTAAATATGTTTAATCTGTTAAATTATAATATTTCACTAGCCTGAATTAAGGCCATGTGGGGATGATTTCCCTTATTCACCATGATTCCAGTGAGGTCGCAGTGAGGTCGTTATAATCATATATATATGGGGGATTATGCGGGTACCCCACAAATCATCCATATACCATAAATGATTTAAGATCATATATATATATATGTATATATATATATGGAGGTTTCCAAAGTCATGGGGGTACTCCCATAGTTATCATCCAGTCGTCATTCGACGATTTTTCAGGTTTCCGCCTTCTTTAAGGTGAGCGTGAATTTCTCAGCAACCTGGCACCCAGGCAACATCTAGCGGTCTATTGATATTGGATGATATTGGATGATATCGGTATTTCAAATTAATACTGTTTTATTGGTCTACGATAGCTAATATCTATGTATATATATATATCTATATGTATATATATATATCTATATGTATATATATATATATCTATATGTATATATATATATATCTATATAATATACATACATATGTGTATGAATAGATCTACAATGATCGACATTAGCATGACAATCTTCAATTTTGTCTCTCGGTGCCACTTTGTACTGTACTCTCTCTATGTGTAAATGTGGTCATATATCAATATAAGTAACTACAAGTATATGCTCACATATGTATATATATATATATATTTAGAGATATTTGAAGATACATATATATATATACATATTTTATATTTATAATATACATATATATATATATATTATACATATTATAACAGCACACTGTTGGCACACAGTGGCAACAAATTGCCCGTCCTCATGCCTTGCCCATATGATATGGCTATGGATTCATCCCATTCTTGGTCGACCTTCAGCCGAAGAGTAGGGATCTGAAAAGTAGGTACCCTCCGAATCAAAAATGGTCATTTTATGGTCGGAAAAGTGGTTGTCTACATCATTTTCATCATTTTCCCATGATGAAACGACATAGAATGAATGAACCATGGTTTTCTGATGTTTTCTGTGTATTGCATGGTGCACCATGTTCAACTCCACCCCTTAGCGGCAAAGGCGCCTTGCCGGTGTCATCCAGCGGATCAATCCGAATGACCTGTGGAATCTTCACGTCGTACCTGGGGAGTTTTGCGGTGCTGCTAGGGAAGGCTGCCAAGTACCTCAGGATAATCAAACCAAAAAAAGGGGTGTGTCCGAAACAAAATGATATTATACCCAGTTATTGCATGTTAGTGCCGATGGTTTCAGCGGGAAAATGATGATCCAAAAAGGCCATGCTCAGGACCATTTTCATGACCATCTTAGTCGGGAAAATTATGACCACAGGGGTACCCAATTGTCAGAGAAACCCACATGTTTCGGGGTGGTGGCACTGATGCTTCACAAAGGTATCAACAGAGTCTACCTAGTCGTCTATCTCATGGGTTGCTTGAGGGCTGGATGTGCAGTTTGTGGGTTCTCATGATCTCCACGAAAGCATTCAAAAATGATTATTTCTGACGTCCATGCTTCTAGGTCCAAAATAGACATCTTTCTTCAACTTAATCAGTTGTTTTTCCATAACATCCCATGTTTTTTTCAACATTCAACCTGATCTAACCAGGTGATATACATATACATATACATATATATATAATTACATATTATATATATATTATATATTATATGTTATATGTTATATATTATATATTATATATTATATATTATATATTATATACTATATACTATATACTATATTATATATAATATATATATAATATATTATATATTCTATATTGCTGAACTTCCCCATATATTTTTTTCTCGACAAACCCCATACGTCACTCGCGCTGCAGCGGCGGCTTGAAGACACCAGTCTTATCACAGCGAGGCACCTGCAAAAAGAGACGTGCTGATTTTTTTTTGGACCAGCTGACCTACGTAAAATGTGATGTATACTACTATTCTATATCAAACATATCAATTGTATTATATAGAATATAGACTAATTATAGACTATATTATAGAGATATTGATTATGGTAGATGGAACTATGGTCACACAAGTAATTATTCAAGTAAACTTTAATCATATGTGACTCAGTGAAATCCACACTGAATATCATATATGTGTACCTTGGCAAGGATATACATCACCGATTCATACATACAGCTCTACATCTGCACATGGTCATTATAACCATGCATCAGTGATGTATACAGGTGGCTATTGTTTTGAAGTCAAAATCATGTTGATCCTGCCCTTTCGATCAGTGAATATTCATCTCCCTTGATTCCCCCAGCTAACCTCACACAGTATCCTGGTTGGTGGTTGACCTACCCCTCTGAAAAATATGAGTTCGTCAGTTGGGATTATGAAATTTCCCAATATATGGAAAAATAAGAAATGTTCCAAACCACCCACCAGTATCTATCATATTCTTCATATGGCTAGAGACTAATCCATAAGACCCTGCCACCATGCGGCACCGTGGCCAAAGCTGTGCGGTTCTTGAACTCTCGGCTTAAGGCCTCTGGATGCTGAAATGGCCAAGCAGAAATCATCCGGGACGGTGGCTATGCCCATCAGCTGATGCTTTATGAAATTTATAGGTCAGGCAATCTTTCTGGGTTGTCTATGTCTGCCATCCTTGCCGTCCCAGCACTTTGACACCCCAAAAAAGGCCTGCACATCTTACATACAGCTCATTTCAGCTGGTGCGTTTCTCTTCCATTCTCGTTTGGGCTTGGATCAAATCCACCGCCCCAGCTACAAGTACGTTACAGTACGTTGCAGTATGTTGGTATTCACGTTTGGGTGCCCGGGTAAACCATGTCAATGTCGGTGGCTGTTTTTGGAAAAGCATCAGCCCCATTGCCGGGGCCTTCCACATCGGCGGAGACGCGCTCTTGTCCTGGGTAAAAATAACCGGGGCCATCGGTGGAGGGCAGCAGTTCGGGAGATACCAAGGGTATATGCGACTGGATATGCTTAGATATGGACAGTGTCATTGATCCAGGGACCCCAGGGAGTAGATTTGGGTGCTTGCATTCAAGATCACTCTATACATAGGGATGGGTCAAAACCCTGGTACCTAGTGAACCCCAAAATAGCTGGTAAATGGATGTTCATCCCACTAAAAATGTATCTATAGGTATTGACCCATACCCACATCTGTATGTGTGCATAGCGATGCTTTATGCAGAATTGTCCATCTATCTCAGGAATGTAGATCGAATACAGGCCGGATATCATATAATAAGACCACACAAAATGTCCACACCATAAGCAAAGCCATTTCATTATCCCCATGATCACATCAAACGAATCAAGTGCAATTTGTCAATTGTGCGATGTGTGTATATATATATATAGTGTGTATATATATGTATACACACTATAATACAAGTATACTGTGTAATATATGCATATATACAGTACAAATATACAGCACACATATATATATATATTACTGTATATATACACATAGTACACACACACAGAGTTACAGTAATATAAATAAATATATATATCTATATATGTCCAAAACTGATTTTTAATCTTCAAGTGACCAGTTTCCGCCCCAGTTGCCGCAGTGAAGCCACGGTGCCGTAAACAGAATGATGTGGGGTCCCTTGACGTTGTCCAGCCACTTCCTCAACTCATGCTTCTCCTGGCTTCGATCAATGCTTAGAACACTGGGTTCATTCATCAATATAGCAGTCGAAAAAGGCTAGAAAAATAACATCCAATTCTAAAATAGTGGCACATTAATGGCAAAAACTATAATTATGGGGAGTTACTATAGGTATTTCATGGTTCACACGGTACTTTCTGCCCGTGCCTGCAAGAGCTGAGTGTAGTCCGGCATCAGGCTATTGGCCCACCTGGAAATGGTCCACTTTGTGTCATTTCATTGTCCTGGTTGATCAATAAAGAGTACCATAATAGATGATTATCTACCAATACGTTGGATATTGATGGATATTGGATACTATGATACCCTACAATCATCCACCAGCGGGTTTTCTTGAACACTGATGAACAGCAATCCCCCAAAAAGATACGGAAGTAATTGATCAGTGTTCAGCAACAGTAGAATGGTACATTTCTGGCAATTTTTGGGTTTGCTATATAATATATATATATACACATACGCGTGGTATAATATCATATGCACGATGTGTTTTTGTGTGATGTGATATGTGTGCTTACTGTAATTGTATTCACGTATTTGGTTATGTATGTGTCGGATTTAGACATCATGTATACACTAAGCATCAACATACAATACATCCACATGATAAGTTCAATCATTTACTGTAGTGAAATCTACATCTACATCATGTACAGGTCAAGTATATACCCTCTGGTTAAACTAACAGTTTGCTATGGAAAATCATCATTTTTAGATGGGTAAATCCACTATTTCTATGGCCATTTTGAATAGCAAACCCACTGAGAGACCAGGCTTCCCCAGATTTTTGGCGTTGGCTGCGCCCTCATCAAAGACTTCCGGAGCAGAGTCCTGGATGTTCGTTGTGCGCTGGGTAGGAGCTGGTTCTCATTGCAAGCGCCAATGTAATTGGTATATTGGAATATACTAGAATATTATATATATATGTATATACACATATATCGGTTGGTATCTAGTAGATGGTATTATCATGAGTCTATTGCCATTATACTGAAACATGATACATGATACTATCATTGGCATCATATTGGAATATACCAGATAGAACTGGTCCTATATCCACAGCCCAGCGACGTCCTTGTCCTCCCCAAACCATCGAAAGGCTGGAAACCTCCAGGGCAATTAGCTACCCACAGGCCAAAACCAACCATAAATGGGAATATCATGCGGATATATGATGATTATATAATAATATATCATGTATCTAATGATATTAAATACACAAGATTACCTGTATATATATATACAATTATATATATATATAATTATATATATATGTTTTATTATAGGTTTGAAAGGAGTAATTGACTGGCATTTTTAACCTTCATCCAAACAATCGAAGGTATTCATTGCGCAGGTCCTGTGACCAGCGTCACTGGGGATGGGACATCCTGATCAAATCAGTCCAACCAAAGAACCTTCGATTTATACCCTCTGGTTATTTAACATAGCCATGGAAAATCACAATTTTTAATGGGTAAACCATCTAGAAATGGGCCATTTTCCATGGCTATGTTAAATAACCAGAGGGTATTTTGGTAAGAATACCCTCTGGTAATCAAACATGGCACTTGAAAAATGACCCATTTCTAGATGAATTTCCCATTAAAACCTCCATTTATAGGGGGTTTCCCATTGCTATGTTTGATTACCGTAACTCTTTATCGTCTTGGTGTACAAGTCAATCCGGCCGTCGGATGCCAACATCTAGACATATCTAAATATATTGGTGAACAAACAATCATATCCCATGCAAATTCCCAAACGAAGCTACGAACCCCCATATGGTTGTCGGTGGAAGCCCATCCACACATATATATATATATATCATATGTATGATATATATATATATGACATGATCCCCCTTTTCCCCTATGAATTCATCTGTCCAGGCCGCAGCGTAAAGCATCTATGTGCCTCGTGGAAAAATATATACATATTCTATAATGGCAATATATATATATATATCTGGGTAAATTATAATATTTCACTAACCTGAATTAAGGCCATTTGGGGATGATTCCCCTTACTATGATTTCAGTGAGGGAGAACAGTGAGGTCGTTATAATTTACCCAGATAGAATACTATAAATACACCCACTAAGGAACCCCAAAAATGAATAGATTCGGTACTAAACCAAGGCTTCTAGGAGGGTGTTGAGTATGGCAATATATATATATATAATACATACATCCCTGAAACCGAGCTCCCCAACTCATTGATCGATGCCTTGGAACATACCTCCCGTTGCTGCCGGCAGTTCACTGACGCCACGTTCAGGAAGTCCTGTTTTTGGACCGGACCGGGATGGACCGGGACATCCACGAGTAGTCCCAGAGATTTTCTGGGGATTCACATTTCACATGATTTAACCATCAAAAATAAGGGTTTAATATGATTTAATATGGTTTAACATGTTTAATTGGTGATTTGGTGATCTCACATAAGCATCAACTATATAGATCTATATAGGTGTTTTATCAGTGATTACTGGATTTAAGGGTTTGCCAAGCATGAGAACCTTCCCATTTGTGGGGTACCGGTACCTCAATGCAGACCAGTTCCTTGGGATCCAAAAGTCTGATGATGTTACCGGGTTTATAACTCACAATAACTAGGGTTTATGGATGTTTATGGTAGATATATCATGATATATCGAACTAGTTATATACTGGAGGTTAGGAAAAGCAAGTTGGCTGTTGAACACCAACTTATAACTCGGAAAATTGTGTACTATGTTGAGTCTTCACGTCTGCTATCATTTTGGGGATTCCCATGGATCCCCCCAAAAATGCAGTGATTTGTGACACATTTGTTTGATTTATTTTGTAGCATGTTTTCCCGTTCTTGGCTTTTGAAATAGCAGTTCTTATATGGCTAAGCATCATCCACTTCTCATCTTCCAGAGGTCCTTGAAGGTGTCCGCGAATTTCACGTACTCCTCTTTGGCCTTCCAGCCAGTTGATCAACCCCGGTCCACAACTGACTTTCGAGGATGGCAGCCAGATTGACCTCAGAAAAAAATAACTGATGTAATAAATGAGAATATGATATTGTTATATACTGTTATGTACTGTTGATATCTGCTTATCACCTTTTGAACCATGAACAAAAATGACAGAGCATCTTGGAAGCAATGTTAACATAGTGGGATCATTCTATTTGGTAATATCAGAAATATCCCTTGGGATATTTGGGATTCTAATGGGGATCACATATCCCATTAATGTTGGAGGTTAATCCCAGACCTCGCGCGACGCGTCATTGTTCGGTTTGTAGAACCTGAGGCCCACAACGGCCCACAGATTTTGATGTCTGAGACAAAAAAAACGCATTTTGTTTTTGCACAGCTGCACTAAAACTCAGATCCCAGGCTTGAGTTTCATATAGTTTCATTGTTGATGTGTTGATCACCTTTCATCAAAAAAATACGTGCAAACTGCAGACCTTTTAGCCTACAGTCCTTCAAGTAGAGATCGTGCACACGTCCAAGACTTCTGGCAAGACACTGGACGATCCAGGGTTCAATGCGATCATTGATCTGGGAATTGTACCTCAGTGAAATAGGTGTGTCCCCCAAAATCCAATTGTTGTCATTTCATCACAAAAAAAAACATGCAATTTCGGATAATTTTGGATTACCCTCTGGTTATGACTAACATAGCCATGGTATAGATGGCCGATTTATAGATGGTTTACCACCTATCAAAAATGGTGATTTTCCATGGCTATATTAAATAACCAGATGGTAGAAACTATTCTAACTATTCTCAGACTACCACAAGATGTACCGGTTCTTCATGTCGGGTTCCCAGTACACCGGCTTTTCAATCATGAGTCAATCGGTAGCGACAAAACATGGTGCCAAAACTGCTGGATCTTTCCCCTCCAGCCATGAATTGTCCAAACATTGAGGATCAATAACTTTCCATATGCCGTTGCTGCACATGAACATAGAAATCATATGAAATCATGACACATGGGTTTGTTCAGAAATGACATTCGGAAACACGACATTTAACCTATTGCTGACGTTGGAATACTTTCCAAAGTAATGTCATCTATATACCATCTGGTTATGACTAACATAGCCATGGAAAATCCCCATTTTATAGCTAGGTGAACCATCTATTTCTATGGGCCATCTATTCCATGGCTATGTTAGTCATAACCAGAGGGTACCCATTTTTTTTGCATCAATGAAAACCAACATCATGGTTTCCCGGTCCAATTTTTTTTTTGATCGTTGCCAGGATGCAAGTCTTTGTTCATCTCCGTGACATTGGTGTCACCATATATGTCTTCCTGGGAAGTGAACATTGGGATTTAGCATCAAAAATGGTGATAGGTGGCAATTTTTATTGCGTGAAATGATGATTAACCATATCGACCAGTAGATCACTGAGATCTCATCAGATGCTCCTATTATTCTATATATATATGGTGTCAATATCACAAATATTCACACATATTTGCTTGGTTTGCTGTTACAGATAAGTCAATATGTTTCAAGGAGGAGGCTGCACAAAAGTAGGAGGAGGTTTCAGAAGTTGGACAAATGACAAAAGAATTTGGTACTGGAGCAGCAGAAATTATCCAAGCTGAGATTGTTGCAGCAAAAGGTAAGCTACTGAGTTACTGAACGTCAAAATGAAGTTTTTTTTTTAAACCTCAATGACCTCCAAACAAAATACACAGTTTTCAGTTCTGATATAGATTTATGTCGATTTTACCATGCTTTTTTCCACATTGGCCGAGGGATCCCCAGACCCCCGAAAAAGACCCTCCGTTCCGTTCGGGGAACCGGTCCTTCGGACCAGGTTCTCCTTCTTCCTGGAACCTGAGAGGATTCTTTTCCGAAATTCATAGGACAATAATGGGAAATTCACAGAACATCATGGGAAAATCATGGGGCAATGAAAATATGGGACATTTTTGGGAACATTTCTGCGAAAATATAGGAACATACGGGACAATGTGATTTCGGCCGCTGAAAAATTCTCCACACCCCACCATAGGTCGAAAATCCATAAGAACAACCTGGGTTTGTTGAAAATTAGGATACCAGCAACCTGAAATCCACCGGTCAGTCATCATTTTTCCATATTTTTCCATATGTTGTTCCATATTTTTCCATATTTTTCCATATGTTGTTCCATATGTTGTTCCATATTTTTCCATATTTTTCCATATTTTTCCATATTTGTCCTATGAAAATGACCATCCAGTCTGGATACACGCCTTTTTGACCACAAGCCTGGATGCACGCCCTGGGTTTCCCGGCATCATCTGACCACCTCTACGGATAATTCGGACCTCATTTCCACAACTTGGGGGACACCAGAATCCAATCCCCTGATATTACCATAGAATACTATAGATACACCCATTAAGGAACCCCAAAAATGAATAGATCCGGTAGTAAACCAAGGCTTCTAGGAGGGTGTTGAGTATGAGGAGGAAGGAATTGACTAAGTAGATCTCATTCTTTATATATAGGGAAAATTTACTATAAATATGGAATATACATGTGTATAATATATATATATTATCACATATATATATACATAATTATATATACATACACATATAAATGTTTGTTTCAACAATGAAGATCCGTGCAATTCCGGCATCATCATCAGGAAACCCCAAAATGACAGAAAACTTGGTAATCTATCGCTGCCGTAGAATTTGGACTGCTACAAACTGTTCAGCTTGACTGATAATTAAAGGCATCTGCATATCTGCCTTGGAATAGCGTAGAAAATCAAATCCATGCAATGTACAAGCAGGACATTAAAAAAACTATGCTAAAGGTACACAAGCAATGTGAAAAAGGAACATCAGTGCTTTTGCGAAACATCCATCATGAAACATAAACCAAACCAATCCGGCATACAGCATCCGCATATCATATCATAATATATCAGAACACATACCTGTATGATTCAGTTGCATGATCAAACATGTACTATAAAATGCATGCATTGAAAGACATCACACACACACACAGGCAACACCTCAACAATCATTATCATCACGATCACCATGACGATCACCAAGACCATGACCATGACCATGACCGTCATCATTATCATCGCCACCACCACCACCACCACCACCATCATCATCATCATCACCATCATCCTCATCATCATCCTCATCATCATCCTCAATCTCAATTGAGAATAACTATGAATACCTCCAAAACGCAGTACCCTCTGGTAAACTAACATAACTATGGAAAATCAGCATTTTTAATGGGAAAACTCACTATAAATGACCATTTTCAATAGCTATGTTAAATTACCAGAGGGTACCAACTGACCTACAACATCCCACAGCCAACTGACCGCTTCAGTTTCCGACATTGCCATCAGGCTCTCGCCCAAAGAACTGCCGGAACATGGCCTTCGCCTATGATCAGCGACAGGGAAGGGCTGCGAACCATCAATTTGTGCGAATGGGAACCAAATGGATCTCATTTCTTGGAGGGATTCCTTAAATGATTCCATAGAAAAATAGTAGGGAACTTCACTTAATTTTCTATCTTTTTCGAAGTCTTTTGTGGTTACATCCAAGGGATTCCTTGGCCTGCGGATTTCAGTCCAGAAATGACTGCGCGGCGCAAACGTTGCTTTGGTGAAACTATTTTGGTAGGATGTTGTGACCAGAGTCTCAAGACCAGAGTATCACTGTGAAATGACCTGGATATCTGGATCTGGATAGATTATTTGTTATGTATATATATATATACATACATATTATTACTATTACATATTATTACTATTATTACTATTATTACTATTATTACTATTATTATTATTACTATTATTACTATTATTATTACTATTATTATTACTATTATTATTATTACTACTATTATTACTATTATTACTATTATTACTATTATTATTACTATTATTACTATTATTACTATTATTATTATTACTATTATTATTATTACTACTATTATTACTATTATTATATATACATACACACATTATTACTATTATTATTCCCTTCCCATACACCGGACGTACCTCCTATTCGACACTATGGTGAGTCTTCTACGTTTCATGGAATGACCTAAAATCTTCAAGCATTACGAGGAATGTGGGGTGAATAACCCCCAGGTTGGAAGGCACAAACAATCAACATTTGATACCTCGATCCAAATGTCTCTAATCTTGTTGTGTAAATCCACAATGCTGCTGCCCAAATGTCCGTGCTTCATCAGTTGTTTGATTTCTTGATGTTATTTTACTAATTTTTACTATTTAGATGTCACTTCCAAAGAGACATAAATTGGGTGGCTCGCCCGGCTGCCCGGCCTGTTCATTGGACTGATGCCCTTCTTTCAGACCCTCCTCTCCATGCTGGTCATAGACCTGGTTGGTGGTGCAATGTGCCCATCTTGAAAAATGATGGAGTTCGTCATTGGGGTTGGGATGACATCCCATATATGAAATGGAAAATAAAACATGTTTGAAACCACCAAGCAGTTACTGTATATATTCTTAATAGGTACATCATCCACATAGTGAGCCATTTTCCTTAGCTATGTTAGTCCGGAAGATATCCCATTCATGGCTTAAAATATCAAAGTACCAAAGTACCCAATCAACCTTGAATCCAGATATATCCAGATGAACATTTCGCTTAAAACACCATTTTACAATCATTTTACCATGAAACAGTGCCATTCTTGAGGATCTTGAAGGGGCTTCCATGGAGTGAACACAGTCGAAACCTGTGGCGCGTTTCCCCTGGACGGCCGAGAAATCTCGGCGGCACCTTGCGCTTTTCAGCATCAGAGAGAACCTGGCGATGGATATGGATTCCTATGGATTCCTCTTGGGATACATATATACATACGTATATATATATATATTATACCCTCTGGTTATGACTAACATAGCCATGGAAAATGGTTGATTTTCCCAGCTAGAAACCTCCATTTATAAGGGATTCTCCATGGCTATGTTAAATAACCAGATGGTATATTATATATAATGGACATATTATAGTCGCCCAAATGCATTGAAGAGGACCAATTCCTAAATGCAAGTTCTGACGATGACACACATATCATAGATGAATGCCACTCTTCGGGCTTGCCATTGGGCCCGCCATCTGCAGTATTGAGGATTTGCCCATCCAATTTCAGAGGGAACAAAGCACCAAACCATGGTCAATATTCGACCGTTTTCGCCATTTATGGAGTGATGTTGTAAACCCAATGATAAACCCAAAAGTGGGGATGGTTTATCACTGGGTATATACATGGGTATACTACATTCGGAAAAACATGGGTACCTCACATCATCTTATGAATCTTATGGTTGATGCACCTCGTACGCGGTGGAAACCTCGATGAATTTGGTCTGACACTCGTCCTGGCAAATGGGTCACAGACGTAGATGATTTTGCGGGGCTCTGTTCAGTGACTAAACGGTATCACAGTCAAACACATGATTTCGAATAGTTTCTGAACTACTAATCTGCAAGAATATGCAAGAGTCAGAGAATTCTTCTTGCACATCCAGAAGTGTTGGCAGTAAAATGCCAGCTGTCACTCGGTTCTTGCCAGTATCATGCAAACTTTAGCGAGTTCTATACTCCAAAATGGGCCTTTTTGATCAATCTGATTTGCATCCCCCATCTATGTTCCCGCCCGCAAGCGTGGGCGCCCACCTTGTCCCCCTCGCATTTGTCGGGATGGTATTCCAAGGATTTGCTCCGATAGGCTTTTTTAATGGCCCCCTGGCAGGATGATGGATTGGGATCATCATCCCACTGGCTGAAAATAAATCACCAATGATAACATGGGATGTGCAAACATGTTGACACCAGCCAATACTAATAGGAACTTTGTGCTAGAACTCCGCATGGGAAGAGCTGGACACTAGGGATCCACTAGTTTCCAGAGCATCCTAATGATCCATAGCTGGTGTTGTCATGGAAAGGCGGCTTCTCACCCCAAAATAACTGCTCAGAGTGTTTCAAAATATATAGCAGCTGTTGGGGTGACTGAAAAACTGTTGAATCTCTCTCTTTCTCGCAATTCTCTGTACTTTATCATTATTCTTATTCATTTTTCATATATATATAATTATATATATATGTGGTAAACCGGTAAACCCAACAACAAACCATCCCCACATTATCAAAATTTGTCATGTGGGGGACATGTGGGGGACGTTGAAACGAAAGGGGGATATATTTTGGATTTATCCGCTGGTAAACAAACATGGCAATGGAAAACTGAGTGAGATGGTTTTCACATTCGCCATGTTTGATTCCCAGTCTGGCAGTCCTCAAACGCCCGGGCAGGGGACCTGTGCGTCATTACACGAGTCATCCTGAACCCTAACACCTTAAAACCCTAAAATCTTATCTTAAACCATAAGCCCTAAACGCAAAAAAAACATGGAAAAATCAAGAGAACATCTTGACATCATTTGACATCTAAATACCAAACTCTAAAACCCTAATTTGTTTTACCCTTAAAAGCTTGGACACCTAAAAGTGATGTTGGGCGAC
The DNA here is from genome assembly GCA_947184155.2 of Cladocopium goreaui. Lineage (NCBI taxonomy): Eukaryota > Dinophyceae > Suessiales > Symbiodiniaceae > Cladocopium > Cladocopium goreaui. The sequence continues at coordinate 122,505 of CAMXCT020006649.1, read as the reverse complement.
ACAGGGCGTCCGTACAATTACCACACATCGTTTCGCCTGGTTTCGTCCCCGTCTGCCTGGTCGGCATTTCTGGGTACTCCCAACACAGCGTAGTAGTCGGCGCCCCTAGGTCACGCACTGAGGTCATGGGAAAATCATGAAAGGTGGAGGGGATTTATCCCATTAATGGATATTATAAAATATGGGATTTTATGGTCAATGGGATTAAAATATTTTATGACCAATATGATTTATTATCCCACATATTTAATCATTATAAGATATTATGTTTTTCAATGATTAATTCATGTAGTTCATGAATATAATCATGGTTGCTCCCCATACCCCAGACACAAGGGGGGTAAATCAGGTAAATACAAAACTCAAATCACCAATTTGCGCCGCTTGCATCTATCATTTGCCTATTGCAGGTTGGAGCAACCCTAATGAATTCTGGAAAACATGTAGGAAGACATCTGAAATAATTGCTCAACTAATGATGAATAGGTCAAAATGGGGGCGAAAATGACATACACAATTGATCATCTTTAGTCCTGAACCATGCATTTTGGGCCAATAAGTCTGTCCCATGCCCAGAGTGTTTTCACAAGTTCTTGGGAACAAAATCAGTATCACATATTTAGTAATTATCTTTTTGGATATGTCTAAGATCACTTAATCATCGTGAACCCTTCATTTGATATTTATGTTTGTCATTTGATATTGTTTTTCCGAAGTATCCTTCAATCATTGCATTTTTTTTGGACATACCAATTTCAAATAATTTGCCCCTATTTTTGTTGGGCTATATCCTTCCAATGTGTTTTTCCCCACCTGCCAGGTGAGGGTTGTTAGATTTTATGTCAGTTGCCTGCTCCTCTCCTCCTCTCCTCTCCTCCTCCTCCTGCTCAACCGCGACCCTCGCACAGTGTTCTCTGTCGGACCTCAACCACGACCATCCACGCCCAGTGTTCCCTGCCGGACCTCAACCACGACCATCCCCGCCCAATGTTCCCTGCCGGACCTCAACCACGACCATCCACGCCCAGTGTTCCCTGCCGGACCTCAACCGCGAGTATCCACGCCAAGTGTTCCCTGCCGGACCTCATGTAGGAAGATATGGGACAAAGAATGTGCAGAAGAAAGTTAGAAAGAATGTCAGACAAGTATGTTATATATTACTTGCAAACTCGCGCGTGTGTGGTAGAGTGACCGGGGCAATGCCACTTCTTACTTTGCAGGTGGCAAAGTTTGAAGCAATCAGTTTGAACAGATGACAGAGTCACTGGGGTGGACAGAGACATTTCCACTTCTGTACCCTTGGAGCTGTTTGCAAAGACGCTTGAGACAGGCAACATCTTACAGCAAGTTACTACAAATTACTTGAAGTGATCTCATGCTGGATTGATGCTTGAGACAGTCAACATCACACAGGGTTTCTGTTGTGTATCACAGCTATGGTGGCACGGTGGATATGTGACATCGGAACATTTGTTGGAGCATTTGAGCCCTCATCTACTCGATCGCGGGCCAGAGGCAGGATGGACATCATCATAGAAGAATTCAGCAGGAGGAGGTTGTGTGATCAGTAGTGTCTTCTTGCGTGTTTTTGTTTGCTTGGCAGGTGATGGCAGAGGGTGACCAATCTGCGAGTGCTGCGCAGGCGAGGAGTTTGAGTGGAAGTAAGCACATTGGCCAGTGGCTGCTTTCAAAAGTGTTGGATAAGTGATTTGGAAAGCAGCTTGTGGCTCCACAGAAGCCAGAACCGTTGGAAGTGAGTGCAGATTCGACTTGGTTGGAGAGCTTGTTGCAAGAGTTGGAACAAGAAACTCAAGGTGCCTTTCAAGATGCGCACAACCAAGGTTTTTACATCAATGAGTATACAACAAAAGTACACGCTCCAGGTGACAAGCTGATGCAGGGTCTGCAACGCATTGCGCAGAAAATTCATGCGTCTGAAGCTGACGGCAGCGTCGAGAAACTCACGACGCGTCAACGCAACAAGGAGAGAGTCAAGATGGTGTTGAAGAAATTGGTGCACTTGATGAATTCACTGCAGGTCAAAAGTGGCTCGGAGTTGGTGTTTCCCATGTTGTTCGATCATATGTCCTTCGCTACGCATCGCTGCTGGGAGACTAATTTGAAGGTGGCGTATGCCAAAACTCTATCAGCTTGGCAAGACCATTTCAAAGGTAGTTTGAAAGCTTTACACGAAAAGGCTTCAGTGTCCCAAAGCATTGGCTTTTTACTGCCGTCGCTGCAAAGTGGAAGAGCTAAAGAATTACCAGTGGGCTGGCTCATACAACCGAAGCCGCATGATAAAACCCTGTCTGCCAATGCTGCTGCGACCATGGAACAAGTAGAACAAGAAACTGGGGAAGACCATGGCTACATCTCCATCAGTCCGGGCGGGCAACGGTTCACATCGCTGCAACAAGCCTTGCAATATGCGCAAAATGACAAGCTGCGGAATCGCATGGCTGCTGACATGAAGGCCGTTCAGATCGACAGCTTTGATCACAACTCCAACATTCAGGTGCAGTTCACATCCAATCACGAAGACTACATGCACCGTGGAGAGCGTCCCATCATGCAGGCAGGGTCTTGAAAGTAGTTAAGAAGTGTCGTTGTTGTTTGTGGTTTGAGTCTAAACACCTTAAAATAAAATAATAATGTTTTGTTTGTGAATGCATGTGCAGGCACTTCCAGCGTATGTCTACAATATGTGGGTTTATGGTGCGCGGAAGCAATCCAGTCGAGATCCTTTGGGAGACTATGTGATTACCTTCGACTACGATGCAGATTACAAACCATCTGCGTTAGTGAAGACACAGCGTCTCAGTTTAATTCCAAAGATCCCACAGCTGGAAGGTATGCATATTCCATCGCCAGATGTAGATCCGCATAAGATGAGTTTGATCAAGTTGCTACTCTTCAAGCCTTTGGGGCAAAACAATGACATGGATGAAAAAGGCAATCCGCAGGACCCTTACAGGGCCATCTTTCTGGATGTGGAGAAAGTAACCAAAAAGATGAAGCGAGGAGAGCATGAAAATCCATATGATGCCTTTCCAAGAGCATGGAAACACTACTGGCAGCACACTGTTTTGCCCAAAGCTGCGGATGCTGAAAAAAAAAGGTGAAGCACGGATGGAAATGCCTACTTTGTGGGAGTGCTTGGAAGTATTCCAGTTGCAAAAAGAATTGGCTCAAGAGAAATACTTGATTCCATTGGACAAGGATTGCACGAACAAACTGGGTTGCGATGCGAGTGCAAAGTTGCAGAACCGTTTGACTGTCCAAGAGTATGTTTGCTACTTGACAAAAAGAGTGGTCAAGAACTTAGATGCTTACGGACGTGCTAAGGCAGCACCCAAAACCAAGTCGTATGCTTTGGACGCAGATGCAAAAGAAGATCCAGGATTAGTGCGTGAAGGCCACGGGACTGGAGATACTGGCGAATCCTTTGAACCAGCCTTCGAAGATGCTTTGGATCCAGACATCGATGGGGAGGTTCGACTGAAGGCTGGAGATGCACCCTTAAAAGTACATCATCCACTGACTTCATCGCAGCGTTCGCAAGCCATGACCTTTCATCGTCAAAAGCATACCAAGTTTGTGCGCGACATGATTTCTGCGGGCCTTTTGCCCTTGACAGGGGATGAAGAAGCGTTGCATAGAACTGCGGCCTACAAGCGCGCGAGTGGCACTGCAGTGAATCCACGAGCAGAACAACTGAGGTTGAAAGAGAAAGCGCCCATGATCACGCAGCCGCTACTGGATGCTCAGCGCACCGCTATGACAAATGATAGCATGGGCCTCAGCCGCTTGTCGGCGGAACGGGCTGCTACGAGCGACTGCGCAGAGCGCGCAGGAGAGCTGGCTGCAAACAGTGATGTCGCGATTCCAGAAGCAGAATGGCGCACCTTTAGCAAGCCATCTGCAGCGATGGCGCGGAAGGTTGCTGCGTTTGAAAAGTCTGCCGGTGGATTCAAGCTGGCGCCGGAGCAATTGTCTGCTTGCAGATGGTTTGGTGAGGCAATGGATGTAGCTTTACAGGAAGAAGAGAACAAAACACCTTTGCGAAACCGTGCGCAGCACGCATGCCTTTTGATTGGCGCCGGTGGCACTGGCAAGACGACAATCATTTTAGAGCTCATGCTGGATGTTTTTTGTCGCTTTTTTCCAGCCAGACCCGGAGAAGAAGAGCGATACATGATTGCCACCTTCAGCCACGCCCAATCGGATGCCATTTCCAATGATGTCTATCGCGCGCGAACATGTCATACTGCTTGCTCGTATCGTGTAGCCAGTTTGCGCAACAAGCATTTGGCCTTGAAGACAAAAGAGCAAGAGATGAAACAACGCTGGCAGCCTAAAATTTTGGTCATTCAAGATGAAATCAGTTTGGTGCCAGCTGCAGTGGAAAACATGATGCTTTACCGCAGCATGCGCGCCCGTCAAGATGAAGGCCTTGATCCAGCCAGCTATTTCCACCCAGGAGAGCTCATGGGACACATACCAATTTTGCTGATTGCAGGTGATTTTTTGCAGATCAAGCCTGCCAACGAGATCTCCTTAGCTGACAATCTCGAAGAGCTGATCCGCAAAATGCCGCACAGAGTGCAGACAGAACACCATGCTGCCCAGGCGGCATTGATGACCATTGATACAGTGATTCATTTGAAGAAGTCGAAGCGGTTTCTGGATGCTCACCTGCCAGAAATCACAACAGCCATGCGCACGTGCACGCCTGCTGCTCCTTTGTCCGAGGATCACTTGGCTCAGCTGCGCACTCGCAAAATCGAAAATTGCAAGAAAGAACTAACCACGGACTTGTTCAAGCATGGTCACGTCATTGGAATGTATTGGGAGAACATTGCTCGCAGCATGGTGGAACGGGCAAATCGAGATGCGCAAGACCTGGATGTGCCGTTATTTTGTTTGCAAGCTGCTGACCAAAGGCATTCCAGAAAAAATAAAGCCATAGACAAGCAGCTGACACATCAGCTGCTCACTGTTCCAAACCCGCATCGCACTGGCAAATTGCAAGGCATGCTACTGGTGCACGAGAACATGGTTGTGCGACTGGCGGATGTCTTGGCTCCACACCTTGGATTGGTTAAAGACAAACTGGCAGTGGTAGTGAAAGTGGATTTGCACCATGAAGATCAGAAGCGCCTGGACCGTCGGGAACCTGGATTCTGTCATTTTTTTCCGGACTACATGGCCAAAGGTATCTGGGTGAAATTACTTAAAGGAAAGAATTCGCCCATGGAAGATGCTCTGTTGCAGACGTGGGAAGAAAAGTTTCAGAATGTGGCCGATCACACAACTGACGCAAAGACATTGTTCTTTGTGGAATTGGTGCATGCAGAGTTCAAAATTGATTTGAAGCTAGGCGAGGAAACCGAGAAAATTGAAGTGATTCGCTGGCAGTTTCCTCTTTTGCATGGCATGCTGCGCACTGCTTACAGCGCGCAAGGCTTGACTTTGGACGGAGGTGTGCTGGTTGATTTGCGTCGTGGTGGTGGCCTAGAGGATGCCGACTGGTGGCTAGCCATCTATGTCATGCTGACGCGTGCCCGCAAACTGAAGAATCTCATCTTGCTGGGGTTCACGGAGCAAGTGGAGGAGCTTTTACGCAGAGGCCCTCCTACCTACTTGCGAGAACTGACTGACAAGTTGGAAACCAAAGCTGCTTCGACGCTGGAGCGGCTGCAGTCCTGGCCTGTCTATGATGCATTGCAAGCATCCTGACACAGTGCTCTGCCAGTGGGACCTAATCGGTTTTGACTGAAGAGGTCCGGGGGAGGCATAGGCCTGACACGTTGCTCTACCTGTGGGACCTAATCGGTTTTGATTGAAGAGGTCTGGTGGAGGAATAGAGAGTTGCAGCTGCAGCGATCTGGTGAAGTAACACTGGCATGGTTTTGTCTAGTTTACACACGAGCTTGCGAGCTTTTGACTTTGGTTCAGGTGGTCCACTGGCTTGTTTCAGTCATGTTTTTACAAACATGTTTGACAGGCGGTGTGCTGACATGTTTGGGCATGTTTGTTTGTTTGGCTCAGGTGGTCCACTGGCCTGTTTGGTCATGTTTAAGCAAACCTGTTGAGAGCTCTGGAGTTTACTTCACATGGCCCACTGACATGTTTATATCCTGTTTGACAGACTGACATGCACAATGACCTGCCAGGTGAAACAAATGATTGGGATAGTTAGTTGGGCAAAAGTCCCGTGACAAAAGCTTCAGACAAAAGTGGTGTCAACAAGCTGTTTTGAAATGTCATGGTGGGGATCACTCGAAGCAAAGTAATTGTTGACATACACATTACCAAATTTCAATTTTAATAGTTTATTCCACCATTTGTTTGTTGCGATACGTAACATCAAATGAGTTTCCAAACAGAACAACTTATTTGCACATTGAGTAAATTCATAAGCTATATACTACTGTATCTAGTAAATCAGTTAAACATAGTTAAACTATATTAAAATAAGGAAACCCCTCAGTTTTCCATATTTTTCCGGGAGATTCTCTGCCATTTCCCAAGTTTCCACACGTTCACCGGAACCGGGTCTCCCAGGCTTTGCGCCAACATAGGCGACCAAGCTCAGTGCCTGGACCAAACTGGGGAAAACTTGGCGTTCAGTTGGACGTTTAACATGTTTAACTATCAAGAATGGGACTTCAACCACCAAAAATCGGGATTTAAATGGATTTATATACTGCAAGTGGGATTGATAGGGTGATTTATAGCAAATGAGGATTTTCATGGATTTAACATTATTTAACCATATTTAACCAAAAAGAAGGGGTTAAGCACTGATTATAATGGAATTACACTCCAGTGTCCTCAAACATGGCTGATGCTGGCTAGAGAATCCCGGAACTGGCGGATTTTCCAGCAAGCCGTGCTTGATTAGCAGAGGGTAAGTTATAAAGTCTATGTAAATGTCTATGTAAATATGTCTGAGTCTAAGATAGTCTATGTAAATTTACAGCTATACATCATGATACGATGATACATGTATAATGATGTATCATGTATATCATATGCATATGATTGAATATGTGTATATACAATTATATACATATATACAGATATACATATCATTCTGTCCTTGTATCGATTTTCAAATCTGGAACTAGCATCTATGTCCATTCTCTACCGTCCGTTGCCAATTTCTGGTGGTTGAAACCTGGTCTTGTTGAATAAACTCCACATTTCTGCTGGTGTTAAACCACCCAAAAAAAAACCGCTGTCTTCAAAAATTGAGGCAAGACTTCCCCAGCGGCACCACGAGAAGCAAGCGCTCATCGGGAAGCCTTGCGGCCAGTGTGGTGCCAGTGCGGTGCCAGTGCGTTCAATTCATAGCAATATTTTCATGGAGAAAATGACACTTTTAGGCAGGGAAGATGACGTTTTAAGATGTTTTAAGCCCTTGGGCTTGTCCAAAGATGAGAGAGATTTGTCCAAAGATGAGAGAGATGAGAATATCAGAATATCAACTTATTGCTAAATTGTTGGGGGCATTACTATAAAACCATATACTAAACCTGGCCATTGGGGAAAATCGATGTCTTCAACCTGGCGAGATTTTGTTGGTCAAAGATGGTCCTAACATGAATGTCCCCATTTTGGCGGCACTGCTCAACAAGACAGCTGTTGTATGTTGTTTTCAAACGGGACTCCCAAACGGACACAAAAACCAAACTCAATCAGATCTCACAGTTCGGTACATCTCTGTCTTGGTGGCAGGAACCTGAACCACTGATATCCACTGGTGCACCCAGAGATGTCCATGCCTCATTGTCGAGGGAACCGCTTGACGAACGCATGGGGGTGGCGCGAGGCTGGAAAAGCGGCCTGGGATATCTTCGTGGATCAGATTTTTCACAGCTTTCATTGGCGTTTCTCGCTGTGCTGCCTGTGATGATTGTTTGGGAACTAGCTATGCGCTGGCTTGATTGATTGCGTTGGAAACACTTGTGCTTCAACACTTTGTTGCTTTCGGTTTTTTCCCGGAAAAACTGAGGTGTGCTTTGGACGTGGACATTGATTTTATCATATTCCATGAAGGCATCGAATTGTAGGCGACCATCCTCTGGGAATTCCCATGTCCTGGTGCTTCGCCATGTCATGAGCCCCAAAACTCGCAAAACTGCCGGTGGCAGTTCCTTCCCATCGTCCGAAAAGATGGGACACACACAAGTCCGAAAACACGCATGGCAGCTGGACCCATGTGAAATACCCCAAACCTATACAGGACTTAAATATATTGAAATCGTATGAAATCGTTATCTTCTATTCATTTAAGTAAAAAACAAATCCGACATTCTTGCAAACATGGATCCAGCTGATGGCCAGGAGAGAGGCATGCAGCCTCCACGGTGACTCCATGAATTTGTGAGTTCATAAACTGTGACAAACTACTGTAGATCTACTGTAGTAAGCCCCAAAAAGATTCAAAAAAGGCTGTCATCACTATTTGAGCTGGATAATAAACCGTCTGCATCTGTTCTTTTCGTGCGGAGGTTGCTAATTCAGTAGATGATGTAAATGATCCCCTGTAGGGATATTTCATCAACAGGGGCTCACTGCTCATCTCAAATGCGCTGTCGGAAACAGTGTTGGAAGCATAGTGTAATGCGCTGTCAGGGCAAAAGGTCCAGTCGAGAACGTGTTGAACGAGCGCCCTTAGGTGGTGTTTCTGAAAATGAGGTATACACATATATATATTATAATATATATATTATATATTATTATGTATGATATCTCTTGAGAATTGTTATTTCATGATGCTATTTCAGCAATTTTAAGCGGGAATCTGCTGATTTACCAGTGGATTTGGGATTAATTTTCAGACAAACTCAGCTGGTGAGGCATGTTTTTTTCGCAAAATGTCCTTCGTTTACAGTTTGTGCATTACTATGGCTCCTTCTGAACCATGGGTGAAACAATCAATTCGGCAGAGGAGTGCAGACTTTGCTGGGTATTGTTGTTACTGCGTGCATTTCTGTTTCATGAATAGGTTGGCTACAATATATTGGCTACATGACTTCATCCTACAAAGATTGAACATATTTAAACACAGTAGTTCAAGTATTTGCTGTGCGCAGGTTTGTGCATTTACTGTTCGGACAACGCAAACTTGACTGCGCTTCACAGGACTTAGTTCCTTGATGCAACAAACTGTAACTCTGTGCTGTGAATGCTGAAAGTGCAAAGCTAGTTTTGTTGTGAGGTGGGTTGAAACGATCTATCGGGATTTATAGCTACTTTCATCTACTTTATATCCTCTGACAGCCTGATGTCCATCACCATGTTGTGTGCATAAGTATTACCCTTGAGGCAATCAAGTCGATCAAGTGGTTCTTGTTGTAGTCCACTGATTTTGGAATTTGGAATAACTACAAGTACGTTATTTCGAGGCGACCACGAAGTGCTTGACTCGTGGTGAAACACCACTCCCCCTCATGCGAGCCCGCTTATATCGGTCATCTTTCGACCTCAATGACCTTGGTGTTACAAGCATGCCAAGATTCCTGCAACACTGTCTTCATAATGAGCTGGTTTCGGACAGGACCTGTGAACATGCTGTACCTTTGGCTGTCGATCAAATCACTATGTCACTATGGGGTCGCCACGAAAAGCTTCGGTTCCAGGCCCCCCTGCTGTGGCAGCCATGCGAGCAGCACTCCATACGCTGTTCAACGACCTGGCTTGGTGGTTTCAACCTCCTCCCCGGGACAGGGCCGGGATTCCCATGTCATGACGATTAAAATCCCCCATTCTTTGTCACTATAACACACTAGTTTTATCAGCATTTTCCTTAAGATTGCCATAAGTTGGAGGTAGATCCCTTTTCCAGACACACTCAAACAGTTGATACATATCCCATTATATCATTATATCCCTTTGTATACCCACTATACATTGAAATCCCCCTCCGAAATCCGCGGCCAGATAAATCCCTGCTGCCAGGAGACTTCTCCGCGTTGTCGGTACCACCAGAAGTCCAAGCAGTTCTTCCAGGCACTGCCCTCAGCGGACGCTCCAGTGGACGGAGTTTCAGTAGATGAGAAGTGGATGAAGAAACTTTTGTGTATTTAGATGTCTCCACTGATTTTTGTTGGAATATCCATGGAATGTTTTGTTGGTGGATCTTTATAATCTTAGTGGATCCATTGGTGGACTTGATCCATTAGTGGAATATCCATTAGTAGATCTTAGTGGATTAATTAATGGATTATCCATTAGTGGAATATCCATTAGTAGATCTTAATGGATTAATTAATGGATTATCCATTAGTAGATTATCCACTAGTAGATCTTAATTAATGGATTATCCATTAGTACATTATCCATTAGTAGATCTTAATTAATGGATTGTCCATTAACTAATCCTAATGGATCATAGATCCACAGGAACTCATCCACCATGGATTCATCGGTTTTGTTGAGTATCCACTGACGTTTTCATTAATATGAAATGCCTCCCAGGGGTTCCAAGTGAATATATCCACAAGACACGGGTGTATAGGGGGTAATTTAATACGTAGTATTAATATGTATTAGTATGGGGAAGAGATTAGGTCAGTATGTCAGTACATAATTCGGGAACTCATTGTCATTGACAACTCCCAACTGATTTGATGCCACCATTTGTTTTGGACCGCAACCCGACCCACGGCTCGAGCCGGTCGCCTTGTTAAAGGGGTTGCGAAAGGATTTGTGCGCATGGCCTGCAGTTCAAGTGGATCCCCAGTGGATCCCAGTGGTCACCATGGTTTTTTCAATATGTTTATAAATAATACATATTACATACATATTACATACATACTACATACATATTACATACATATTACATACATATTACATACATATTACATACATATTACATATATATATATCAATGGTCTGATGTCTAATGACTTCAATGATTTAAGGGGTACCCCGGGTACCTGCTTGGAAGAAATGACTAGAAATGACTCATATTCCTTTGAGCTTTGATCACATCTTCTTGTGGAGATTGCAGCCCCAGAGAATCGCTTCGTCCAATGTGTTGAAGCTGGATGACAACTTGCTCCAACTAAAGGCCCCAAAATCAAGCTCAAAAAACATGGAACAAGCAGGCCGTGGCTAGAAATTTGCGGTGCGCCAGTGTTGCAATTCTGATTGAGGACTCTATAGAGCAGCACCCACACAATCTGGTGGGAATGGATCCACTCCCCAAACTAGCTGAGAAAATTCAAATCATCATGATATGAACGGGACCAACCATGGGACCAACCATTCTCAACTGAAATGCTGGACCTACAGCTGTTGCTTGATCTGGGTATCATCAAGAGTTCACACTCTCTGATCACCGACCGATGGCTGTTCCGAAGCACAGCCATAGCAAGATTTTTTTTTGGCGGATTCAACCAACATCAAGCAACAGTTGAACTATATAATATTCAATATGGTATTCAGAACTGATGGTTGATGCTGGCAATCCCCCAAAAAAATCCCAATGTTCACCAACATCAACCAACATTAGCCAGGGAATTGATAGGTCATAGTGGTCGACTGTCCGCTGCCATCAAGGCACCTGTTGCCATCTGCCGGACCACCCAGAAGTGCTCATACCTCATCAGCCGGGTCCAGATGACCTGCTGATACTATCAGTCTATCAGTAGAATAACCCTGTCGGGGCCATGGAATGCTGATGGTTGCAACCGGATGATGTGGGGAAAAACCAGGAAGCGCATAAATAAACTCAAGAGATGAATGCTATCTTTGCAAGCCTTTACATGTCTTTACCATGGCACAACATGTTGATGGGCAAGCCATCCTCCCAGCGAAGATCGTCCAACTTCGAAGCCAATTCCCTAGGGGTTTCCTGTAGATTTTCCCTTGGAAAAAACATCTTGAATAAACAACATCTGGGAATCATTCATCTCTAAAGGGTATAATCATTGGTTAGTTTCACAGGCCCCCAATCACATAAAAATTAAGGTTGATGTTTGACAATCAGCTTCAAGTCTGATGTTTTGAGATGTTTTTACCCCTGCTACCGCCTGTGCATGTTCATCATCTCGTTGGTCGTCAAGTTCATCATGACCTGGCAGATGTGGGGGCACCAGTTGGCGTTGGGTGTCCAGGGCAAGGCAATGAGAGGTTATTGTTTGATGTTTTGGTATGTTTGGGGATGGGTCAAATTTCAAAAAATCTCAAACACTTTCATAGCTATGCATAATTATACATAGAGGATTTAGATCCTCACTTATTCATTTCTGGAATCTGCCATCGATCTATACAGTAACTCTTTCCAGGGCTGGACATGGATTGGTTCCTGGCACATATCCTTCTTTTGTCATTGCTGGATAGCCTCGCCTTCGCCCTGGAATGTGGTTGCGGACAAGCCCCGCCATCCATAGGAAAATAAAGACTTGAAAAGATGGATTTGTGGTGCCATCTTTGATTACCAGGAAAGCATAACCTGTTTCAGTAAATCCTAGTAAATCCCAATGTTCATAAGCAAATTCCATTTTCTTCGGTGAATGTTCCCAACATTTCCCAACAAATTGTCCATACCCGTTTCTGCTTTTCCTGGGACATCTTGGAACGCCCACCAAACGAGCTTGATGGAGTGTCAGCATGAAGACCTGCGTGCGGCACGGTCCGCACATCTCCGCACGCCATCCCCAGGGGCTGAGCTCTGAGATTCCGACCCACGGTGCAGTAATACAATGTACCAAGACCTTGGCCCACGAGGACACTGGGCCAAGACTCCACGCGGCGGCCCGAGTTATCGCCTTGTTCTACATGTTTGGAAATCATCTCTACCATGGAGTACATTTGCGTACACATACATTACCAGTGTATCTTTGCATTATTGTATATGATGTATATGTCTACAATTACAGTATGTATTTTGTTATTATGTATATAGCCCATCCACATGCATATGTCGTAGTCCATCCAAATCCTTGTCACCCAAGTTTGACCCAATTTACCCACTAAAAGTCCTTCTGAAAACCATTGGATTCTGATTACCCTATAACTTCTCATGTGAGGCTTTCCAAAAAGCGAACATTGCTGACTTGCAGAATTTCTGTAAGGAAGGTTGGCTAATCCTCAAAAAACTCGTTCACATTGGGGACCCAAAAAACCATGGGTGTTTCCTAGCAAAATGCTCGGCGTGGAGATTCGTTCTCCCCCATTTTGAGCAAACATAGCATTTCCCAAAAGCTTGTCCTTCCCTGATAGCTGGTGAATGCCGCAATTCCCAGTTGGGGTTGTCCAGAAATGGGATGAAATTGGCGCCTCTCAAACCCAAAGATCTCTTGGGGAAATAATATGTTTCACCGCTAAATTCGCTACTGGAACTTTGCGGGGATCCCCCATTTGAGCAGGTGTGGACATGGTTTGCCATCAACTTATCAGATTATCAGCCACTTTTCCCAGCAATGCAAAGCGAAAGAGGTCGAGGACCAGGGCGGTGATGATGATGATGATGATGATGATGATGATCAGGCGGAGGAAGCAAGTCATGCCACCCCAAGCCATGCAAACCCCAACATCAACAGAAACTGCCACTGAGGGACAATGAGCGTCAGCAAGGGATATCCGGTGAGCACACCCCAAATGAATTGTCCAAAGGAGGTGTATGGTACCAAGGTTGTTGCCATCAACCTCAGAATCAGCCAATCAGAAGGGTGTGGAGAGGCGGTCAGAAAAGATTCTGGAAATTGCTACACTAATTCTTTGGGTCGAAGTTTAATCCTTTCATAAATACTCTATGCATACGCACCACAATGCATCTATTATATATATATACATACATACAACGCACAGAATGAACATAGCTACACTGCATATATATATACATACCTGTGCATATGTATATGATTATATGAGTTACTTAATATCATATAATTTTGGATATAGTATGCATGCATGTGAAGATGTCTATTGGCCCGAGAAATCTCCAACTTAACGCCCTCTTTAGCCGGGTCCAACTACTCAAGCAACAAAGCTGTGGCCTGAACCCACTATTCTCACTATGGATTCTTGGCAACGACTGACTCAAGTTTCCTGGACCTTTTGCCTCTTGAAACTTCAACTTGGAATCCTTCAACCATGACAGAATTGCAGATCCGCACCATCCACGAAAGTTCCTGCACTCCCAAAGGCCTTCCAGGCCCCCCCCTTGGAGCCAAACAAACAGAGGCGAATGTGCATCACCTGAGTCAGAAACTCCACAATGGCCAAGCCTCAGTTCAGATGAGTTCAAAAGTCACATATAGTACCCTCTGGTAATTTAACGTAACTATGGAAAATGACCATTTATAGTGGATTTTCCCATGAAAAATGGTGATTTTCCATAGTTATGTTAGTTTACCAGAGGGTAAAATTATTGAGATAGTCTTATGCTGAACATATCATTATCACTCATTGTCATTCGTTCTCACTCAGTCTCATTCATCATCATTCATGATCTATGACACAAAGTCCTGCAGGTATACATACCCCCAGTTATGGCAACCGCTTGTAACCATTGACACATCGACACATTGACACACTGATGCTGAGGTTCCGAACCCACAAACTGGCGATGATTGGCCTTTCCTGAAGTTAGTGGCTGGGAAATGGAGAAGAACACTATTTCTATTGTGACACTTGATTTCTTTACTAAGAACCATTTCATCATTTCACTACCAGCCACTAGCAACTAGCCCAGTATTAACCAAGTGGCGACACCGATCCTTGGGAGGATCCTGGCTCCCAAATCAACCATCCCCAACAGGGCCACAACAGGGCCCCATGAATAGGTGGTATAAATCCTCCCCCAGATGGTATATTCTTGGGAAAAAACACACATCAATGCTTAGAAGTCACCGAAAAACTGGAGATTTTTTTGGTAGGTAAGGAGTGGGATCAAACAAACTGCCTTGTATTTTTTCTAAATCTTGAGTCATCAGTCGGTGCCCGTCATCGGGTGCCCACCAAATTCCCAAAACCTGGTGTCCCTTTCGCCCAGGCTCCGATGGTATTGTTGAGCCAAACACAGTAGTGATCGAACTCCTGGAAGTTGACACGTCCAAATTGGATCAAGGCTTGGTAGTAGTGAACATGATTTTTCACCTTGTCGTTTTACATACATGTCAAAATGATTATTTGAGCACACATATATATATATATACATGAGTATATGTATATATGTGTCATTGTATAGTATTACATGTCTGTATATATGTATATATATATATATACGTGTATATATATATACGTATATATAATTATATATGTACTATGAGCAAATAAAATTTGAAACAGATCAATCTCTATATACATAATGGACAACATAGGAATCACCTCAGTTGTGGCAAAAGAAGCCCAACTTCGACAGACTGAAAGCTGCTGGAAATGGCTGCCATCATACATCTTCCCTCATGAAAGGCACTAAAAAGAATTAACGTCATCAGTTTGTCCATGAAATGAAGCCTACACTGGCCCCTAGAAATCTCCCTGTGAAATATCAACATCTCCCTCCAGTTGCCCAGAGAAGCTCCAGACCGCCGGACAATGGCTCCTCAACACAGGCACCCGTCTGCACACAATATTTCGTACGCAGCCTGGGGCGCAGAGCCAAGACACAGGGCACAGATGGGCACAGGCACTTTGTGGCTACAGTTCTCGCTCCAGTAACTTTAGTATGGTTGAAACATGTTGAAACAAGCCCCATTCAATCTCTGGCAAGTGTTGTCCTCTGCAATAACAGGACCTTTTGATACTTTACTGCAGATTGACAATCAGAGTGCAGGTTGGTGACTTATAGGACCTATCCCTACTTGATATCCCCAGCATTATTGTCTGCACCACGACCAAGAGCCCCACAGCCCCTGATCCGCCCGATCAGCCCGGTACCCTTTTAGCACCCATGTTGTAGTACACAAACGGTTCACGTCAGGAGGGTCGATGTCCTTAGCCGTGGCGGCGGCCGTTGATGGATCAGGTCGCGAATATGAATATGCGTTAATAACGGTTAATGCTAGGCTGCATTTGGGCCCACAAATTTGCTCAGTTTCAGAATTGATACATATTACCATTGAATGGACCATTGACCCATACCCAAAATTCAGTGACTGAGAAAATATTTTGATGATAATACAGTGGCAACATTCACTGATAATACAGTGGTGTATTACCCATACCATTGACCCATACCTAAAATTATTGAAAATCATATTCACTGTTATTTGATGGTAATACAGTGGCATACATTCCCATTGTTGGACAAACTCAGACTCATCGAGGTACACATATCCTCATATCTTGGCTGGTAAAATCCTGATTTTTCTTGGCTTGTATTATCTAATATCAGTATCCCTCTTCATTGAGGTTATATAAATTTGGTTAAATCATGTTAAATCACCATTTTTCCCCACCTGCCAGGTGAGGGTTGTTAGATTTTATGTCAGTTGCCTCCTCCTGCTCCTCCTCCTCCGCCTCCTCCTGCCTCGTCCTCCTCTCCTCCTCCTCCTCGTCCTCCTTGTCATCCTTGTCGTCCTTGTCGTCCTCGTCGTCCTCGTCCTCCTGCTCAATTGCGACTCGCGATCCACAGTGTTCGCTGCCGGACCTCAACCACGACCATCCACGCCCAGTGTTCCCTGCCGGACCTCAACCACGACCATCCACGCCCAATGTTCCCTGCCGGACCTCAACCACGACCATCCTCGCCCAGTGTTCCCTGCCGGACCTCAACCACGACCATCCACGCCCAGTGTTCCCTGCCGGACCTCAACCGCGAGTATCCACGCCAAGTGTTCCCTGCCGGACCTCATGTAGGAAGATATGGGACAAAGAATGTGCAGAAGAAAGTTAGAAAGAATGTCAGAAAGAATGTCAGAAGATATGCCAGAAGATATGCCAGATAGAATGCCAAATAGAATGCCAGATAGAATGCCAGATAGATATGCCAGAAGATATGCCAGATAGATATGCCAGAAGATATGCCAGATAGAATGCCAGATAATATGCCAGAAGATATGCCAGATAGAATGCCAGATAGAATGCCAGAAGATTTGCCAGATAGAATGCCAGAAAATATGCCAGAAGATATGCCAGATAGATATGTCAGAAGATATGCCAGAAGATATGCCAGAAGATATGCCAGAAGATATGTCAGAATATATGCCAGAAGATATGTCAGATAGAATGCCAGAAGATATGCCAGAATATATGCCAGAAGATATGCCAGATAGAATGCCAGAAGATATGCCAGATCCAGAAGATATGAGATAGCCAGAAGATATGCCAGATAGAATGCCAGAAGATTTGCCAGATAGAATGCCAGAAGATATGCCAGAAGATATGCCAGATAGAATGTCAAATAGAATGTCAGAAGATATGTCAGATAGAATGCCAGAAGATTTGCCAGTAAGAAAATGTATAAATGTCATGGTGGGGATCACACGAAGTAAAGTAATTTGTTGGTTCACATCCCTATGGCAGCTGGGCCGCTGCCGCATCCGTGTCCAGTGCCTTCATGAGCTCCTTTTGGACCAGCTAACAAAAGCGGGACTTATTCTGGCAACTATTTTTCCAATGTCCAAAGCTTTCCAAACATCATGCCAAAATGACTGAAACATTGAAAGGTGGTATCGATGACTGCGCTGATTTTCGTTGCAACACCGGTTGGATCACTATATACAAAGTTTGCATGGTATACCGTATACCACGTGAAGTATTGACCCATCCGAACAATGTGAATCGATGTATATACAGCTTTTCTTCATGGCCGACAACGCGCTCCAGACTATCCCCAGTCCTCAACACCAGAGTTTCCCTGGGGTCGGGATGGCACCTAGATCCACGGCGATCGATGTGTCACGATAGGATGATCATCGGATTGCTAGCGCTGACACATGCTGAGGGCCCCGCCTTGCCAGGATCCCCCAAGGCGACGAAGGTGAAAACGGCCAGGGTCACAGGAACGAGCATCTCAAACATGAAGGATGTGGTGGGTGCCACCTGAATCAGCTGGGTGACCTGAAAAACCTGAATAGCTGGTCGCATGGCCCCAGTGCCGTTAAACGACCAACCCAGAGGATGGTGGAAATCAACTGCCATAAATCGACAGCTATTAGCTGATGTAGCAAAGCTTGGTGGACATAAGGACTAAATTGCATCCTGAAACTGGAAGCCTGTCTTGATGGGCCAAATTGAAATGATAACAGTGTCATGCTATCAAACTCTCAAACAGGACCCAAACAAGGTGTGATCTGCGTGAAAGTTTGACCATTAGTTTGATCCATATGTGATTCCAAGCTGCAATTTCGTACTGAGATTGTAGTGACCGATCCACCTTGCCTCGTAGCTTGCTTTGCGAATGTCCATGATGTACTGGAAGACTGCCAGTGACACGCATACCTGGCGAATTTCAACGAAGAAACCACCGGTTTTACCATGACCAACTCACCCAAAAACATGCCAGTCTCGTGCCAACCAAAAGACCGGGAAGATCTTGTGCGCAGCTTGGTCCTGGGCAATCTGTCAGAGGAGTCTCTTCCAATTTAGTGGTTGCTAAATGGCACCAGTTGGATGCAGCAATCTTCAATACGACAACCAACTCATGGCTCAAAACAACAACTTGGATGAACCCCCAAGTAGTGCAGGCTCTTGCTAGAGTGCCTCTACAATGGAAGATCATTAAGCAACTTTTCAATCTGGCCATGGAATACCAACCTCAAACTTACCCCGCTCTCATGAACCTGCTGGCTAGCCTTTGATGCGGGCACTCAGCAACCTACTTCCCGCTCAATTTCTTTCTACTCCTCTCATTGTCGCTTCGAGCCACCTTAACATATAGGAAGTCCATTGGGATAATTTGTCTTATTCTTATCATATACGGAGGTAATACAATAAAACACGTACGCTCTGGTAATTTTACATAGCTATGGAAAATCACCATGTTGAATGTTGAATAGGAAAATCTGGGCCATGTTCTATAGCTATCTTAAATTTTCGGAGGGTTTTCGAAACCATCAGCCAGTCCTTAGTTGCTGTTTGGAAGGTACTCCCAACTCCCAACGTTGGTACCCAGTTTACCGTGCTCCTGCATAAGGCCTTTGAAAAAACCACCTTTCTTTGTGGCCTTGTCATCCGCCTCCATGCGGAGAAAGCAAGTGAGGAGAAAGCAAGTGAGGAAATGCAAATGTTGGTGTGTCCCAATGATCTTTTTGAATGATATACTACAAGTATGTGTTTCGTCCTGATTAGTGTGTACCCCCCTCAAACAATATCTATACCCTCTATAAAGTTGCGTGCCAAAAAACTCCTCCCCAGAAAAAATACGATCCCGCATTTAAGTAAGGATTTCAATTGGCGACAATTGCCGATGAACTTGTGATACTTGTAGTACTTGTAGTGGGTGGGGTTCAGCATGTTGACTGCGTTACCTTTTCAACCTTAAATTTTCCTATTAAACGTGTAATAAAAGAAAGAAAAAGAGAAAGGGAAAGAGAGAAAGAGAAAGAGAAAGAGAAAGAGAAAGAGAAAGAGAAAGATAAAGAGAAAGGGAAAGGGAAAGGGAAAGGGAAAGGGAAAGGGAAAGGGAAAGGGAAAGGGAAAGAGAAAGGGAGAGGGAGAGGAAGAGGATCAGCTCTGGAAAAGTTTGCTGCAATTGTGAACCCTGATGACAAACCTACTAAAGTGAACTGGACCCTCTCATGGCCAGTGCCTTGGAATTTTGTGGAAAATTTGTTCTTGAAAATTAATAAGTTAAGGGTCTAATAAGCGGTCTGATTCTTTTGGGACAGGCTTGGACTTTGAACTTTTCAATTGCTTTTGTAAAAGGTTGTTTTTTCTTCTCTTGGCTCCAGGATCAGCTCGGGAAAAGTTTGCTGCAATTGTGGTGATTGTTGCCGGTGATTGTTGGGCGCTCGCCCAAGGTTGAGATGCTTATAATTGTAAATTGATACAGAACCTTCCTCCTCATGATACCTCCCAGAAGCTGCAGTTTTTGGTCCTGGATCTTCATTTTCGGACCCTTCATTGGGGGTATTTAATATATTATATAGACCGTGCGTATCGCCATTTCGGAATTGATTAAACCATGGCAAACCACCCCATTTTTTGCGGCGCATCATCCCCGTAGTATTCAGAAGAGATGGGAATCATCGCAATTTCACCAGGCAAGTTGCAGGGTCTCCAGCGCACTTTTTCAGCTAAAGACTGTGGACCGCACGTGCGTGTTGCCAACTCGTCCGTCAGCAATTTCTTTTCGATCTCCCGAAATGGGCTTGAAGAAAAAATAACAAAATACACGGGGTTGCTCCCAATACGCCCTGTACAAAGGGGATAGATTGGGTAAACAGGTAAAATGAACTGGAACCTGTGTACATATATATTATAATATATTGTATTATAATATATTATATTATAATATATTATATTAATATATTCTAATATATTATATTATATTATGTTATATTATATTATATTATGTTATATTATATTATAATATATTATATTATATTATATTATATTATATTGTGTTATATTACATCATATTACCTATATATTATATATAGATTATTATATATTATTATATATTATTATATATTATTATATATTATATTATACTATACTGTATTATACTATATCAAATCACATTATATCATATTATATCATATTATCTTGTATCATATTATATTATATGATACTATATTATATGATACTATAATATATTATAACATATTATTTGATATTATATTCATAATGAATAATATATTTATTACAAACAAAATGTGTGTGTATATATACGTATTATATCATTATATCTATTACATAAATTACGTATAATACATATATAAACATTATATATATATATTGTATTATATTATATTATGTTTATTCTTATTAAAATATATTATATAATACGTATATATATAGAGGTATATATACATATTATAGTAGTACAGTCTAGTATAGTATATTATTATATACATACATTATTCATTTATTCACACTTTTTGTCATATTCATCAACACGGCTAAACTATATATGATAGGATTATTTTTGAGCTAGTTCCCCGTTTTAACTCACCCAACTGATCAACAGTGGCGCTTGCCACTCCGTAGCTCAGGGTCTGATCTGCTGATCATGGATGCACACATCACTATCACATCAGTGATCATGTTCATAAAAAATGATGCATATTTAGTTAGAATTTCATGTATTCTACATAATGTCTCTGAGAGATTTAACGTTGATCCTCAGATTTGTGTTGCTGACAGACTCAAAGCATCAATGCGTCAATGCTGATCCATCAGTGGGCAATGGCTTCTACGTTCCTCATTGAGCTGTATTGCTAGTAAGCATCATCAATCCACATGATCAGTCCACAATTGGTATATATGTCATGTGTCCAATTGACCATTTTCGTGGATTCTTGGTAGGCTTCCTTACACAAACTCAACACCTCATTCTTGGTGCCTCAACATGCCTCAACCCTCCTGAGCCAGTATTTGACAACCACTATATATATATATATACTTGGTGGCTCATCCCACTTAGTAAGTGGGTTATAACCCCAGTTATAAGTGGATTAACCCTACTTATCCCATGTAAATCACTGGGGTTATAACCCACTTACGATTCGTGGGATGAGCCACCAAGTATATATATATACATACAACATAACTTATGACTAGTCTAAAAACATCACCCAAAATGGGGTACTGAACCGTGCCAGTTTCTAAAAGTTCAAAATCCAAAAGCTCAAAAAGTCTATGAACATTACAAAACAATACAGCTATGGGGGACGCAACCCCTGTTTCACCACCATTTCATGATATTTGATCCCAAAAAATGGACGGCCCCATTTTGAACCCATTGCCCCCGAAGCCACGCTGGGCATGTCACACTTTTTGTCCTTCCGACTTGGCCGGAGGTGGTGACGGATTTTCCTACTTTGCCACCTATCCCAACAATCAACAATTATGGCAAAAATATGGACCATATATGGACCATTGTGACATCCTGGTTTCAAGTTAGACATCCCAACATTGAAAAATGACGAACCGAACATCAGTCGAGTGGGATCATCATCCCTCAGCTGGTGGATCTCAAGCATTTCGGCCGCGCATGTGCCGAATCCTGGTGGGCAGATGAAACCCATGGAAAGAGCTGGAAAGAGCAGGAAAGAGCTGGAAACTGCTTCCAAAATGCCAGGTGCCGAGCTCAAACCCGTAAGAAATGCATGAACATGTTATGAGTTCTTATCAAGTTGACTGCACTTCGACTCTGAATATGCAATATGTCATTCTTCAGCACAACATAGCATAACACGTCCCAACATGTCCCAACGGGCCTTGCGCATGCTGGCAAGGAAAAAATACACAGGAAAATATAGGAAAATCTAGAAAGGAACTCACATCCAAGAAATAAGTTTTAAACATGATGCTCAGTTCTAAATCTTCACATGAAATCAACTGAAATCCAATAAATCTGGATAAATTTGACCTCTCCCACAGCGTGTGTAATATGGTAAAGGTCGTTAAAGTATGTTAAAGTAGTCGATCTTGACCGTGGATTATCGCCGAGACGCTCACCGGTAAACTCATCGAACGGTGATGTTCAAGGCATCAAAGGCACTACGGCACCTCAGCAGGATGACGAGTCGCGGAAGTCTTCAGCAGGGGCTGTTGGATGATTCTCATGAGTTAGATATGTTTGCTGGTTTTGCCGATTTTGTAGGATGATTTGTTCCTGATTTTGCTGAGAGTTTTGGATAGTTCTGGATAGTTTTGGTGATTACAATGATTACAGGATTATATATATAAGTTTTAGGTTTTGCGACATTTCAGGTTGGTTGGGATTTGCATGCTGAGAAAGAGCATCCAACTCCTGGCCAGGAGTTTCGAAGTTCGGAAAGCTGAGGAAGGTGAATCACATAGGATGTAGATAATCACCCCAAAGGCATCTTGACATGACGGCCAGTGGTCGGTATAACCAAAAATCACACCCGCATCATTGACTGTTGCATAGATGTGAAGATCGAAGCAACATCCCAGACCCACAATTTTGTCCCCTTCAACTCCAAACAGAGAGAATTTTGTCCCCAAATTGATACTTTCGTTTAATTCCACAATCCTAAAAGAGAAAAGGTGATCGCAGTCGAAGCAACCAGTCACCAAACCTATTGGATCCTATCGGTATGCCACCGAACATAGCCATCTCATGTCATCCCCAACCGAACGATCCGCCTAGTCGCTGCGGCGTCAGATCACTTCTCAACCTTGTGCCTGGCTTCTCATCTGCCGGGGACAGAGACTGAATGGCCGCTATCCTGGTCCGTTGATGTCTGGTCTGTCGATGTCTCTTGATAATTCTTGATATTCATGTATGGGGGAAAAAAGGGAATAGAATGGGATTTAACCAACAACAACAACAACAAGAACAAGAACAACAAGAACAAGAACAAGAATAATATTATGAAATATAACCAACATGGGTTTGCTCTTGCTGAATCATAATAATTCACCAACCTCAAAAAACATGGACAAAGGTAGTCCAATTGGCATTTAGATACACTTAGATGCATTTGATATCGTTGCATGGATGGTTCATTATGGATGGTTTCTCATATTGGTGTTGGATGATGCTGGAGGTCGTCAGGGATTTAATGATTAGCATTCCCCTTGTCAATATCCAATAGGGGACAAGAAATAAAAGGAATTGCACCAGGAATTGCCTGACCTTTCCAAGGTTCTATATATAGTTGCAATCTGTTGAAAGCATCGATAGTTCTGATTACTGCCTTAAGATTGCGCCAAGCGACGATCCGAAGATCATGATGAACACTCCATACCTCACAGAACGCTGATCCGTCCTCACTGTCCAAACTTGGAAATAATTTGGCGTAGCATTTGGATTGGAACCAGGAGCAAACACAGCTGGCAGCTGGAAAGTATCTATTGAACTATCAAAAACTTGTTCACACCTGAGATTTCTCAAGTTTGCAAAGCCAATCCCAGCCAAGCCCATGTCCCTTTGGAAGTAAACCCCATGATCCAAGCCGCAGTAGGACCAGCACGTGTATTGTTTTCCGCACCGGGCCAACCTGTGATGGCTAATGGTTTAGAGCCACACTTGGATATCTTGGATTGGCCAATCAACGTAAGTTGTTCGTGATGGGAAACCAAACAGGTGTACATATATACATGCATATACATATAATGTAAACATACATATATAATCAATTAATAATCATTAAACAATCATATATAATAGAGAGAGAGAGAGTAAAAATGAGTAAAGTGGAGGCTACACAACCTGGTTGCAAGCAGCTGCCTTCTTCACTTCCTTTGAAGGGCTTTACATTCCAAGTGATGCCTCTTGGGGAGACCCTTGTAACATCCCTATAAATCCGCAGAACCTCAAGCCAGCTCAGCTGTTTTATCTCCATAAAGTTTATAAAATGTCATAAAATGTCATTTTAAGATATCTTAAGCGGGCTTGGGTCAACATCTCCCTTAGTAATCCCTTCATAATCTTCATACCTGTTAAGGCATCCCAACAGCATTGCACCTTCTTCACCTTGCAGTAGTGGAAGGCCACAATGGGAAAGATCTCAGTGATCCCATGAGCCAAGGATCCAACAGCCGACGTATAAAATCTGAGGATATGCTACTATAAAATCCATATATGATTATGCACTTATAAAATACGTGGATGTTTAGGTACTAATATACTATACCCATATAGATATATATATATATATATAAATACTCCTCAAATATCGATATATTATCATCTGGGGCCAGCACGATGTTGTTGCATATGCCTCGCAAATGGGCTGGGAAGATGCTGGGCAGATGCTGGGCAAATGCTGGGCAGGTGCTGGGCAGATGCTGGCGTACCCACCTTGGATTATCCATGAAACATATCACTCATTTGTCGCATGGTTCAACAAACGAACCCATCAACACAGGCCCATGTGGATGGATATCATAAAGTCACCAACTGTGTTTCAGAATGTGTGGTACGTACTGATTTGGATCTTTCTCAAAAAGTCTCTCGAAATATGTTCTGCATTCCAAGTTGGTGTCCAAAAAACGATCAAATGATGTTGGGGTCCCCTTTGCTTATCCTACACCCGCATTCGTAGTGGCCACAGCAAACATCAGATTTGAAACGTTCGTAAACAAACTACAATAATCATGAACCATATTCAACCGCTGTTAACATATTCAACATGTTTTGTTCCCCCAATCTAAAATATTTGAGACAACCATATCAACCATCTGATTCATCTGACATGTCTGACATCCAGGTCTTCAGTCAGGTCTTGCTCCGCATGCTCCGCCAAGATGCAAAAGAGAGCGGTCACCAGAGCGCTCATGGCAACCTGGGCGGCTGGCCGATCTAGCCGATCAAAGAGAAGCTGCTAAAGCTATGGAAAAACGGAGATCACCCAACTCATGACGTTTTGATCGTTTTGATACTTCCAAAATCTTCTAAACCCTGTTATTTGTGGAAAAAGATGGAGAGGCAGAGGTTTTGAGCTAGTATCACTCCCCCTGGCCTTCGGTCGGAAATACAATTTGATGGACTTTGTTGCAGGTAGGATCTTCCCCATCTTCTAGCCTCATGGCTTTCCTTCAGTGTCTTCAAACATCATCGTGGATTTGCCCAGCCTGAAGAAAACCAACTTATAGTTAAAAAAAACATTCCCTTTCACCAATTCACAAACCCATATATATATACATATTAAGGTATCATATACTATATTGTACACAAATATATATATAATATTTATATAAGTATTATTGCATAATAAACTATATATAACACAATCAAAAACACAATTAGCCAATATCCAAGACCCCAATCCACCCAGCCAAGGTTTACTCCGATGCTGGATTTCTTGCAGAGCAACAAAAGATTCAATCTGCGTAGCCACAACCAGCCGAAAGAAGGCGATGCCAAGTCTCATGACCTGACGCCGCGTCAGCCACTTTCGACCACCAACCCCAGTGAAGCCATAGTAGCTATGGGGAAGCCACAAAAACAACTACTAAAGATACACTTCAACTATCTCAATGGCTTGGTTTTCAGGGACACATAACGGACACCATGGGATTTTCCTACGAAAATCCTGCAGATGTTCCAATTCTGGAACTATGTCTCTGCTCGCCTTCCGCGCCCAGCGCGGCCCTCGTCGGAAGACCCCTGGCCGCCAGTCTTTTTGCAGATATACACTATTTGCAATCATGTGTCATATTGTGATGTCATACGAGTTTATACCCTCTGGCCCATTTATAGATTCATCTTAGATGGTTTACCTAGCTATAAAATGGGTGGATTTTCCATGGCTATGTTAGTCATAACCAGATGGTATTTTGCCGACGTTTGAAATCGTTTGAACGGATCAATCATGGATTTCGCTGAACATACGCGAAGAAACGTACCCATTTTTATCTGCAAAAAATCATCAAGTTGGATCATATCCTCAACAAATATTCCATCAATCTCAAATCTCACAATAAGTTGGTGATATACTGTATCCCATTATAATCATATTATACATGTATATATTTTCATTATGGTATTTCTCTAGTATAATTCCCATTACAATACATATAGCCCCATGTGTGTTGGTTTATAGTAACCCCAAAAAAGATAAGCATATTTACCACTCTTTTAATGGGGGGTTGCTACAATCCCATCATAAGCAAACTGATGGTTCACCGCTTGAATAAGCGCACCTGGAAAGGAGGCTTCCACGGCCAACCTGTGCCAGACGGAGGGCTGGCTGAGACAGACCAAGCACCATTGGGGAATAGGGATATAGATATATTGATATATCACGTTATAATACATGACATTATATACCCAACAACTTCATGAATATATATATATATTTACAGTATATGTTGTGTAAATTATATATGTATATATACGTATAATTATATATATATACGCACATACAGTATACAGTATACTATATGGTGGTCCATATATCGGTGTTAAAGAGGTCCAGAAAAGCTGGAGGCAGTTGAGCAGGCAATGTCTTTCCTTCTTCGCCGGTCCCTATGTCAGCAAGTCTGTGAGCTGTTGTCTAAAAAGTAGATGAAACTGATTCAACTGTCGAACTGTTTGTTTGATGAATCCTTCTTGCCGTGTTGCCAGTCGTCAAGATTTTGCCCAAACTGAGAGGCTGACACAGCACAAGGGATAATGATGGCCTCTGTCATTAACATATTAACAGTCCTCAGCATCCAGTGACACCAGGATTGGCGTGGCTTGAAATACCAGGTCCACTATGGGGATGATAGAAAGGGGTTGCTCCGGGTAGATATGGCAAGCTGCACGATGAGAGCCAAGCACGCGCCAGTCGCCTGCGCCCCGGCTGTGCAATTCGGGTATTTTTGTCAGAACACCTTGAAGTCAAGTCACATAAACTCCGCAGAAAAACACACATATTATTTATCTTGGGATGATCATTTATCCATTTCTTGGATTTGTTTGGTGGTCTTGTAGGTTTTGAGCCACGTTTAAAAGGGTGTGAGCAAACATACAATCTACATGAACAAATCGCGGGGCATTTGAAATTTGGTCTCGGCAGGCAACATCCACATCCCAACTTGAACTTTCAATTTGTGCTATTCTGGCGTCATTGACCAGCTCACACTCACCAGTTACGAGAATTGGAAGGTCCCTAAAGACATTTAAAGACTATTTTCTTGTGATGAGGTGGGACATTACCTTTTGTCACTGGTGCTGGCTTTCCAATTGGCTTGTCCCCGCTGGATTTAACAATTCTGATCACTTCCGTTTCTGCTTTATCACTGCTGACATTGATGCCTTGCCATTCAATAATAATCCCCAATTGAGGTTAATTACACTATATACGCAAATCGTCAAAGTTGCAGAATATAATGTGGGAAACCCCAAACCATAACCCATCCCCATTACTACTAATTACAAATGGATGGTTTATGAATTTATGATGGTTTTAGCACCATCCATCACCATCACCAAATGGTAGGTAATTCAAGGCATCGGGTTTAGCATCTTTCCCTCGGGTAATCAAATGTGGCAATGGGCAATCCATCAGCTTTTCTAGGGCCAGCCACATTTGATTGCTGGAGGAAAGTCCATTCATCTCCTATGATTATCCCGTTATTATAGAAACTACATAAAACCGTACTAAAGTACCCTCTGGTAATTTAACATAGCCATGGAAAATGACTATTTATAGTGGATTTTCCCATTGAAAATGGTGATTTTCCATAGCGATGTTAGTTTACCAGAGGGTACTATGAAAATTCATTAAAATTCGACCATTCTTCTCCCATTCACCACATGTTTTGCCATGACAGCCGCTTCACATCCCAGGCACCGTCAGGCGTCCCGTCTCCCAGGCGCGATTTAAGGCCCACCAGCCCATGGGCCGTGAGTCCCGCATGCTGTCCACCAGATTCTCCGGGGCCTTGGGTTTCCATGGGAAACATGGGGAAACATGGGGAAACATTGGGAAACTGGATCTTGGAATCTTGGAAGTGCCGAAGATATCCGAAGATGTTGGAGAATTGTGTTCACGGCTCCCATCTTCCTTGAGCTACAGAGGGAGACCACCTCCTCGCCATCGTCAAATGATATTGTGGGAAAATAAAGTTTGGGCCCGCCCTACCCGCAAGAATTGGCCTCATTGCCGAAGCCGGCATATCCTCAGTGGAAGGGAACATAAATTTCATCTTGGGGTTTGAAGTGGACACGTTTCCAGCACAAATTGCCACCGTGTTGATTGCTAATTGTCAAGTACTTTGCAGCACATTTCCCTCCACCAAATGGTGATTGGGATGGCTATAAAATGCTTTTGCTCTTTTTGAAATCTCGGCTCAAACATATCTTTCTTCTGCCACTAATGGGTTTCCACTTCCACAACCCAGTACTGGGGATGCCAAAGTTCCAGCCGAACAAAGTGCTGAAACTTGACTCTCGCTATGCCATTTGGCTGCCCCCAGAAATGTGGTTGATATTGGTTAATCATTCTTCATCATTACATGGCTATAATCGGGGGTCCATAAATCAGGGTATCTAGGGCAGTTTCAATCGCCGATCTGCGAATCAACTGCGATCCCACCTGAACTGATTTTCTCGGTCGGCTATCACTGTTGAATGCAGTTTCCAGACAAACCCGAAATAGAAGTCTGAAAACAACATCTCATGCATGATCATGCAATATCATTGAGTTCTCCTCTTACAATCCTTAGATCATCATACAACAAATGTTTGTCATCACTTCGTTAATCTGCAGATCAGGCACCCAGGAACATGATGGGCAGAAACATCACTAAGGCCTTGGTCGACCATAACCCATGTCCAAGGCTCATGGACACTTTAAGGTGAGTTTGTCTGAAAATTTAGGACACAATGAATTTGAATCCATCCCACAATCCCATGATTTATCATCATAATTCATTATATTCCCTATCGAAAAAACGTATCTGGGGGGCCCACAGCCATTTTCAGACGCCCTCGAAATGAAGGAGCAGCACTATGCTGCGTTGGAAACTTGCAAAATGCAAGCCTGAATCTAGCTGTGAAAAACGCATTCGCCTTGCTTCTCAGCATTTCATGGGCAGGTGACAAATCTACAATATACTGTACAAGATACAAGATGATACGCTATATCATGCTATATCTATAGGCATATCTCAACAATAGCCAATACATATACGCATATCCAATACACATATTCAATTATCGACTATAATAGATCTTTGTAAAATTACAAAGAATCATCCTGGAGAGCTGCCGAGATATCCAGCCCTGCCCTTTCAGCGAAGTGGCAATAAAGTATGCCTCAAGTGGCTGCGGCAACGCCAAGCCAAGCATCGGATATTTTGGGCGTCGATTTTGGAGATGAAATTCAATGAATTTCAGCAATTCACCTCTAATTTACCAAAGGCTTGCCCAACACAGTCTTGTGACTCATGACTAGATGTAGAAGGCTACCAAAAACAGCCAGAAGGGAAATATCAGGGTCACGCACGCTATTTTTTGGGTATTGTCACCACCCGTTTTGGTCTATGGATGTCTATGGACAGAACAGCAAAATTCACTAGGGCGGACTTGAGATAGAAAGTTCTGACATGTCCTAACAAAAGCCACGTTAACTCGGTGAATTACCTACGTCATAGGCATACGACCGTGTGCACATCCCCAAAATCACAGGGATTCAACATTTCCCCAATTTTTGGGTACCCCACTGACTTCACCCATTCCGCAATGGCCATTTCAATGACCAAGTTGCAATGATGGCAGCCGGTGCTGTCCTCGGCATGGTGCAAACGGCGATGTCAACCCTTGGGCAGTTTTAAAGGCTCGTGGGGCACCATATCTTAGGAACAAATAGCCTACAAATCAGTACGGTAATCATACAAAGGGATAGAGTATGGACAGTCCGTGCCATTTCTAGGGTTTTCTAATTTACAAATGGTGAACTTCCATGAACTTTCCATATCTGTGTTAGTCTACTGCAGGGTAATTACTGCCTAATTAAAAGGGAACGTTCTAATCGATCAACCAGGCTTTATCAATCGGCAGCTGACATCAGTATCATCAATTAGCCAAAAGCAGTGAATGGTTGAAGAGCAACACGACCAAACTACATCAAATTACCTTGGGTTGGAAGGTCAGAACTTCTGAATCATATTCCCTGAAAGTTGGCAGAACTCCCTGCGTCCAAGATTCTTTTTTGGGTTCTTCATCTGATTTCGAAGGGTCGGCACAGTTACGATCACGGCAAAGTTCCAAAAACCTGAGACCAGGAAGGCTATCAGTCATAGTGGTTGTACCAACTTCTGATTATACATGTTGGTCATTTTTAGTACTAACCATCCAATTGTTTAGGGAGTCTCATGTATTTTTTTTCTCTAAAGTATCACTAATGCAGTGACCGATTTCGTAAACCATCCCCAAATGGTAGCTTTATGGCATTGAGTTTACCACACTATATCCATTGTTTAGTTTCATTATATCCATTCTTGTTGGTTATATACCCATTTTAAACCATCATCAACCGTCATTATTAAGCCCCACTATATAACCATGATTAACCATGATTAACCATGATTAACAATGATTAACCATGATTAACCACTACGAACCGTTGTTGACCACGATTATTAAATATTATTGTGTATATCTATATATATAAGACCTATTAAACATCATTAATCATTATCAACCATTAATACCATTGTCAACGACTATTAACCACCATTTTTTCATCATTTGTTCATAGAGATTCCACAGTTGCAACCAAAGGACCATAGGACCCGACCACGGCCAGCTCCAGAATCATTCCCATCTGCCAGGAATGAGGTGAAATGGTGAGACCCAAAAAGATAGGGGGATTTTATGGGATTTTTTAAAACATATGGGATTTTACAACATTTTATGGGATTTTATAGAGTTTGTTTGGGGGCTTATCATGGATTATATAGTTTTGTTGGCTTTTTGTGGTGGGGATTGCACATGTCATGGAATTTTTCAATACTTGTTGGTTGAGAACGGGATTCCCATAATGGATGATAATCCCCAATATATTGGATAGCATAATCCCCTACCATCACAAACCGACGGGGGTGTCTTGGAGACAGCTGCGTCTGAGTCTATGTTTTCCGACACCTCTCAGACAGCCAACAGTATCAAACTTGTGCAAATAATTGCAAAGATGTGGATTTCAAGTACCCTCTGGTAATTTAACATAGCTATTGAAAATGGCCAGTTATAGTGGATTTTCCCACTAAGAATGGTGATTTTCCATAGTTATGTTAGTTTACCAGAGGGTATGCGTCGTCCAACTGTTGCGTTGTGAACATCCTACTGTTGTTTCGGCATCCTGTCACCTCAGAAGACAAAATGCGAGCAAGGCTCGCTGAAGAGATCGGAAAAACTGGGCAGCACAACATGCTGGCTCCTGCGATTCCGCATCAACATGTCAACTCTAACTCCGAAGAAAGGCTCTGATTTTCAAGAAACTATAGACTCTGATTTGGGTTTATCATGGTTTATCTGGAAAATCACGGGGGATCAAAATTCAGTGGTTTGTCATGGTGTGTTATCATTTTCCTGAATTTACGCATTCATACTGCCATAACTGGGGGCCGATTTCGAAGGTAGCGGGCTCTAAGTCGCTCAGCTAAAACTGTTTTAGATTTCAATCCTGGTGGTGTCTTGGCTCTCCAATAGAAATAAATGCCCAAGGTGGGCACAGAGTTTGGAATCTAACTGTATCATTGTATTTATCTAAAATCTGATATCAAACATGACAACAAACAAAACTGGCATTGCTTTGTTACTTTGTGTATGGACCCAAAAAAAGGTCCCTCTGGCAATTGGAGACAACTATGGAAACTCAACACTATAAAAAGGTAGCTAATCTAGACATGGGGAATCCCATAGAAAACCGTTACATTACCAGAGGGTTTCCCATTAATTAAATCTCATTAAATCCAAAAAAATCCAATTAAATCTCATTAAAATCCCACCAACTCCCATGAAATCCACATTTCTTGACGCTGATTTCGCACCAGTTTTTCTGCACCCCCCCGGGGCGGGCGCCGGCGCTTTCCGGTCGGGCGTTCCGGTCCTGCAAGGCTCCGGTATGGCCTCCTTGGCGCTGATGGAACTGCCGGCTCCAATCCATGCGAAGGCGACCTGGGCCCGCCGGCGGATGCCCTTGGGGATGGTGGCAGCCAGGTGCCTGGTAACTCAAGGGATACCCTCTGGGATTTTCTATGGGATTTTATAGTGATTTAATGCCTATAAAATCCCTATAAAATCCCATAGAAAATCCCATAGAAAATCCCTATAAAATCCCATTAAATCATTATAAAATCCCATAGAAAATCCCCATAAAATCCCCTAGAAAATCCCATAGAAAATCCCATAGAAAATCCCTATAAAATCCCTATAAAATCCCATAGAAAATCCCATAGAAAATCCCTATAAAATCCCTATAAAATCACATAGAAAATCCCATAGAAAATCCCTATAAAATCCGATTTTCTATGGGATTTTCTATGGGATTTTCTAGGGGATTTTATAGGGATTTTCTATGGGATTTTCTATGGGATTTTCTAGGGGATTTTATGGGGATTTTCTATGGGATTTTATATGTGATTTAATGGGATTTTATAGGGATTTTCTATGGGATTTTCTATGGGATTTTCTATGGGATTTTATAGGGATTTTATAGGGATTTTCTATGGGGATTTTCTAGGGGATTTTATGGGGATTTTCTATGGGATTTTATAGGGATTTTCTATGGGATTTTCTATGGGATTTTATAGTGATTTAATGGGATTTTATAGGGGATTTATAGGGATTTTCTATGGGATTTTATAGTGATTTAATGGGGTTTTATAGGGATTTTCTATGGGATTTTCTATGGAATTTTATAGGAATTTTATAGGGATTTTCTATGGGATTTTATAGTGATTTAATGGGATTTTATAGGGATTTTCTATGGGATTTTATAGTGATTTAAAGGGATATTAGAGGGGATTTATAGGGATTTTCTATGGGATTTTATAGTGATTTAATGGGGTTTTATAGGGATTTTCTATGGGATTTTCTATGGGATTTTATAGGGATATGAATGGGATATACCCTCTGGTAAACTATTTAACATAACTATAGAAATTCACCATTTTGAATAGGTAAATCAACTATAAATGGTTGTATTTTCAATAGCTATGTTAAATTACCAGAGGGTACATCTATGGGATATTAATGGGATATGAATGGTTAATAGGTGGATAGAGTTATTATAATAGTATGAAACTATCCCATCTATGGTATCCAATGGTTAATAGAGTCATATAATACTGGGATATTCATGGGATATGAAAGTGACATATAATCAACTTGAGGCCCACATTATAAATATATATATATGGCTAATTATGGCTACAATTGGCTATATGACTTAATAATGCATCATAATCAACAATATGGCTATGGATTTTCATGGGATATTAATGGAGTCAACATAATGGGACATACTGGGATATTATACTTCGATGTTAATGATAATGAACATGATATGAAATTTGAATGTGTCTGAAATGTGGGATATCCCAAAATGTCCATTTCAATAGAGAAAATTGCCATGATAATCCATTGGGATTGGGGTAATCAATGGGTTTTCAGACAAATCCATGACATGGCAAAAACGAATGAGTTCTAACTGTTGCCGACGAATGTCTACACAAAAGCCTATGTGGTGTAGGCAACGCCTACGCAACCTACGCCGTCTCGCCGTCTGGGAGCCTGCAGGGTATCAAATGTCTTGTGGAGTTCCACTTTATCCAGGAAAAATATTGATATTTACCTGGAAATGGGTATCTTTATCTATTTTGCATCCAGGAAAAACGCTACTGAAAAATACTATATATAGATATCCCCCTTTGAATTAGAACCAAATGTCCTGGACCACCATTTCCTAGAGAAAACTCCAAGGGGGATATATAGATTATGTAGTAAGGGTCGTTAAGATATTTCAAAAAATCAACACAATATATCGATTGGTCAAAAAAATCCAGCTGGGTGCGAGTTCCCACCTCAAGCCCGAACCGATTCATCCATAGGACGAAGGGCGAGGCAGTCTTTGACATAGTGGGGACTTGCTTGAAGAAGAAACTATCTTTCTTTCAGGAAATCAGCGTGATATTTGTTGTTGACCACCCCTCCTCATGAACAGTCAGGAAATAGCCTGAAATTGATAAACGCATTGGAGCAACGACTTACACCCCGCAAACCATGTGGTTTTCGAGTTCAATGCTTTGCTCAAATGAGAAAACGCAGAATCACAACTTCTGTGTCTGCAATTGCAGATGGACCAAAATGGGGGCGCATAAAATAGGATTGGTATCTTCTGACCTTGACCCTTCCCCAAACCTTCATGGGACACATCCGTACCCTTCAACCACTGATGTCCAGGTGATTCTCATCCGAGGAGCAGTGAGGATGCAAACAAAAGGCCCAACAAAAGCCACACGTTTCATCAAGGCACCTGTCGGCAAGGCAAAGCCGACATCAAAATTATGGCATTTTCAGACGCAAAACCATGACAATTGGCATAGGATTTTATTGCAATATATTGCTTTTTTCAGAGCTGCAACATCTATAAATTCTGGATCGTTCACAATCCTGGCTGGTTGGTGGTTGAGCCACCCCTCTGAAAAATATTAGTCAATGGGAAGGATGACATCCCATATATGAAACGGAAAGTCATAAAAGTAATGTTCCAAACCACCAACCAGCTGGGTACACTCTATAAAAAACCCTCTGGTAAACAGCCACATACCTATTGAAGCCATGGCCTAGTCGAAATCCATAGGTTGTCCATGGGTTTTCCCCGTGCGCCTGGGTTGCCAAAGACATAGGCCAAGGTCACAGGCAGCAAGATCACCGCCCACCATTTGTGGCCACAAAGATTACAACCAAACCTCCGTGTTTCGCGCTGGAAAAGGTTGCTGAAACATGTTGAAACATGTTGAAACATGTTGAAATGTTGAGAATGGATTGGATAGGATAGGATAGGATTCAGCCCATGAAATTTAGGCCTAAATCGCTTACGAGATGCAACACATGAATACAATGATATACCATCGATCTATACACATTTTTAGACAGAGATGTAGCTATCAGCTGGCTATCCATCAGGAAACCACCACCAAGATCTACCAGCCAAGTGACCAGGACCAGGTAATCGGAAAGAGAAAATTAAAGTTGTGCGTTTCCAAGGCGTAACCAGTACACATCCTCAGATCGACGAGATTCTCGGCTGTTTGTTGGTGAGTTGTGTGAAGATGTGCAGAAGAAAGAGTTCGGACATTGGTTTTTGTGTGGTGGCATGTTGATGCGAACTGTTGAAAAAAACATATTGAAAAAATACATCTCCGGAGCATGTTGATTGACAGCTATGGAACAGCATAGTTTTAATGTGTTATCATCAAATCGACAACCATGTCACACCCATGGCGATTTGCAAGCCATGCAACATTCCCACCAAAGCCAACCTCGATTTTGGAGCTGGGAGGGTTGATCACTCATTGAGAAGCGTCAAAGATCAACTTGATTGAGTATCCCTGTGACGAATCTCTTTTTGTGCAGGAGGGACACTGACAGGTTTCTCCGACAGTGTTGAAGTTTTGATGTGTGATGCTTCAATCAGCCACCCATGGGTGACCATCACTGGTTGGGCTCACCTTATGATCTATTTTCAGGTCACCGACCTCAGGCATTGCGCATACAAACCATCAAAAAAACTACTCTATACTGTAAAATCAAATACCAAGGTTGAAGCAACTTCCCCAAAACATCCGAAAACGGCAATCATAAAGATCAAACCAACAACTTCAGCGACTTCCCCAGGGAGCAAAAGCAAACCAACAATTCCAGCCGGTCTCAATGAGAATCGCATGCAAATGCTGGTGCAAGGAACATGCTCGTCACCGAGGAGATGCGTTTCCCCCAGATTCCAAAGGCGCCTTTGGCAAAGTCGGGGTACCTGTTGCATGGCCGGCAACGTCCGTCCAATGCATCTCAAATCAGCTGCAAAATATAAAACTCAGAAAGTCGAAGAATAACAAGTAATGTATATAGTAATGTGGTAAACCGCCAACATCCCCAAACCACAAACCATCTTCAATCTTACTATGTGTTGAAACCATCCCCAAATGGTCTTGCATGGTTTTCCACGAACAGGCTAATGGGAAATCACCCATCAATCAAATTTCTCATGGGAACAGAATCTAGAAATGGAGGATGTTCCGTTGCCATGTTTGAGGGATGTTTGACTACCAGAGGGTACAAACCAAAGTGAATTGCACAGTTCACTGCGTTGAATGAAGTTCGGATCTGTGCAACATGAATCAGCAATCTATATTAGCAACTTTAATACAATGCCTTGAATGAGAATTGAACAACAGTGTTGACATTTTGTCCACCGCAACCACCAGAATTAAGATGTTTGCTAATCATAACCATCATATTCCCAATATCTCCAAATTATAACCAAGAAAATCATCCCGTTTTCGACAGAAAGTCCTCATTTTTTACAACATTTTTCCAGGTACATCCTGGGAAGATCTCAGTTAGATCCAACATTTCTGTAGCGTTTTTGATGCAGCGCAGGCACGCAAGGATAGAAATTCCTTGCTCCCTCTGCAGTTTCTCCATGGTGGCGGTCACCAGCCTGAGCCGGAGCAGCCGGAGCCAAGCAAGACACACCTGTAGCATGAATATATGTATGTATAATAATATATATATATAATATTAGTATGAGTTTACATATACAGGCGTGTGTATATATATATATGTGAATACATGTGAATACATGTGTGTATATATATATGAATACGTGCATATAATTGTGTATATATATGGCAGTCACGTATGTATATGCATATATATATATGCGGAAACTATGTGTATCTAATGG